>CM052979.1:8074349-8290437 GCA_028554685.1 Agrotis ipsilon
CGGGTGTGCAACTGACCTACATCTACGTCATATGTCTGACGGGGCTATTCATAAACGTTACATAAAGACTTCTTCCTAACTGCTTGTGGGTGCAGGGTATGTGTGTACATAAAAATAATAGGGCATTTCACTGAAAAAATCAAACTATTGTTGATATTATCACTATACATATATACTACCCACCCAGGACAAATGTTTGTGTGATGAACATGATCATTTGTTCTGTGTCTGGGTGTAATTTATCTATAATAATGTTTGTATTAATATGTATGTTTATCAGTAGAGTAGTACCCATAGTACAAGTATCAGTAATACCCATAACACAAGCTCTGCTTAGCTTGGGACTAGATGGCGTTGTGTGATAGTTGTGGAATACAATTATATATCTTAATCCCCTCGAAATCAGTGAAGCGATCATCCTGAAATGTTGCATAGTCGTTGTCAGGTGTATAGACTTGGACATAGGGTACCTTTCACATCGATAAAAGTACAGTTCTCGACATGAACAGCAATAACGTTCAAATGATAACAGTTTGCGACACATGTAGAGTCAGCATCAGAATTTACACAAAACATTTTTAAAAAGAGTAAGTATGGAGTTTCTTGCCCATTCTTCTTCATACAACCTACCTTTGCGAGTGGGTGTAGAATCATTCCCATCCCATCCCATTTCCTTAATTTTAATTTATGCGACGTTTAAAAGTGCCTCTTTGATGGCCTAATTGAATAAATGATTTGACTTTGACTTTTGACTTTGAATTTACTGACCACATTCAGATTTTAAAATTCGCTGTACACCGTGATAATACGTAATAATACGGTATACAGCGATTTTGAAAATCTGGATATTGTCAGCAACTTTTGATGCTGACTGTACTACCCGAATTGATAATTATATTCTAAATTAACAACAGCGAGGCCATTTGAAAAAGCAAGTTAAATATAAAAAAAACATTAACAATCAATTAAAAACACTTACAATTACACTTAAATCAAAACGATCACATTAACAAGCCAGGTTCAGAACCCAGAACGCGATACTCCAAAAGAGGGCACTTCAACATCTGAGCCACTTCAACTCTTTGTCCACACATTCCATCTTTTAACCTTTTTTGAAGGACATTACAAAAATAATCTCGGTATTTCACAAACGGCCTTTCAATTTGACCCTTATTAACCTTCCACTTATCCTTTTTGCCCACGAGGCAAACCTTTCGCAGGTTTGAACCCGAATCACTCTCAACCTAAATCTTTCGTTTTTAGACCTAATTATTACACTTGAGAGAAGATAGGTATCACGTTTGAAAATGTTACCTGAAGAGTTTTCCATGTAACAATATCTATAATTTTTTACGCCAGATGAAATAAGGGCGCTATCGTAAATTTAAGAGCAGTACCCCTAGCACGAGTTTTCATTATATTTTACTTTACAGAGTCTTTCCAGTATTTACAGCGTTTCTTGTATGAAAATGGAACAGTGCCTCTGCGGTGCGAAGTAGGAACTAATTTTTTCCTTGAAAATTGTCAATTTGAAATTGTCAAAGTTCCAGTTTACTTTACGTCTCAAATACTGAAAACTCGTGCTGAGGGTACAGATTTCAAAGGCTTTATTCTAACTCTCCTTTCCTAACGATGGTTCTTTGATTTGTTTGATCAATATAAGTTTACGTTTCAAGATCATCTTGAACTCTTTTGTTATGCGTTGAGACTCCCAATTCATAACAAAACAGTTCAGAGTGAGAGGTTTTGAAGTGGTAAAATCATCAAATGATTAGGAACTACCGCCTCAGGGGGACGAGATGTACTGTCACACTAGTACTGGCTTAGCTCCACGGTGTTCCATAGTCACGGTAATGCACGATAATACAGTCTCTTGACCCCAGGAATTTAATACCTGAAACAATGTTTATTTATTGCCATTATATCGTTCCAATTTTTTTTTCTCGACTTTATAAGTACCCATTGAGGCCCATGTAAAATAAAATATTTTCATTATTTACTTAAAACTTCTTGCCCATGTAGAAAACAGTAAGTATAATTATACAAAAGCAGATTTAATTAATTGATCTTGCACCTCAATTGAAATCCTGATCCATGTAATTTATTGACTGTTTGTGATTGGATGCACAGTTGCACATACTAGCAAATATGTATATTCCTACTTCTCCACTATTCTTTTTCTGGTTAATTTCGTTGCAGGATCCTGGGCCTCCGTCCGACTTTGCTTAGCTTTGGATGTGTGTAAATGTGCCATTTAATCGGGCGTATGGACTATGGATTGTTAACTTTATCGGTATTTATAAAACTTCTATTACGCATCAAGGATATCTCGTGGAAACTAGGAACGCAACAACTAAACAAAACTAATTTATATCGCAGTGTTGCCAACTTCATTCCATACTTTTAATCAGTTCAAGTTGCGTCTCTGAGGCGTTAATTGAGTTATAACAGTACCACAGTATGTCATTAGCCAGTAAAATAACTGGGCCTTTTGTGAAATAGAATACTGCTAAGATTTTCTATTGAAAAAAAAGCGAGCAGGAGCATAGAAAATCTTTAAAATTTTGCGATGCATGCTTATAATGTTTATAAAATAGAACTACTGCTATTATAAAAAAGAAAGACAATGCATTTATTTAGATGAAGCCGCATGCACACACAACATTAACAAAACATAATAGTAGATTACGCACCAAGGGAGTAAAGCATTGCCTTACGTCACGGGCGTATTGAATCCCGAAACTACACTAAGGATTCTGGGGTGAACCTCCGTAGCGCAGCGAGGAGGTTCAAGTGTTAATTCCCGAGTGAAACGAGGGAATTAAGTTAAGAATCCTTAGTGTAGCGAGGGATTCAAGTCAGCTCAAGACAAGGCAGCTTTACTCCCGAGGAGCGTACTCTGCTTTTCACACCTACTGCGAGGAAATAAATTCGAATTTTGAAATTTGATGTGGTATGACAACCTTCGAACGTGAAGTTGGCACCACTGTAAGCGATCAGCTGTTGCTGCCAGCGGCCGCCATTACTGATACGACTCCTTGGTGAAAGTTTTCATACGGTTTTCTTTGAGTTTCCAAATTCAAATCACATTATTCCCACGGGAATAATGGAATTCAGTACATATATTATTCCCGGCTCGAGCGAGGGGGAATAATGTCATGCTTTACAGTAGGTTTGCCTGACGTATAATATGACATTTACGAGCAAGTAGTGTGAAAAACTATTTTTGTTTCAGTTACTGTGGAAAAAGATTTTTTTAAGTGAAGAGTTTACACGAGCAGTCCTTTTCAAATTTGGTTTTTCATACAAAATGAGAAATTGATCGAGCCCATCACTATGAATTTTTTTTTTTTTTTGCGAATTTCCGATAGTCTTAGAACAAACATTGTTCAGTAACATGTGCTGAGTTACACGTTACACGTTGTATATTGTTTTTATTACTGGTTTTCAAACTGTTAACTGTAACTGGGTTGTCAATTAAACTTTTTATGACAACATTTATTCGAAGTTGAATTACTGAATATACGCTGTGACTGTACTCTATAGTTTTGTGATAGTTGTGTAGCAGAATAACGATTGGATGGGATCGGAAAGTAAATAATGTCTTTATGTATATTAATTAAAGTAATTTTGACGGCACCGTTAGTTCAGTAGCTGCGCTATTGACTGCCCTGGTAAGTCCTGGGTTCGAATGGACAGAATGTAGATAGTAAAATTATCGACGGGAATGTCTGGCACGTTATTTTAACTGGTGCACCCAAGCTCTCTACCAAAATTCAGCTCTGTCGGATTTTTTGTTATTTGATCATTATCTAAACTACAAAGGGGATTTTAGTCCCCAAACTGTGATAACTGTCAAAAATTCTTAAATGCCGCGACTGAGGACTTTAGTCTCCACATTATCAGTTCAACATGACATGACAGTTCCGACAGATTTGAGTGATAACAGTGACATTTTGTTTGACTTCTTAGTGGTTTTATGTCTACACATAATTTTTTTTATCATTTTACTTGGAGTCGGCGCAACACGTTTTTTTTTTCCATTTTCCCGTATCAGACGTCACCGTATCATTTACTCGTTTTCATTCCTTAGACAATCCATCCATCTTTTCTTTGGCCTTCCTCTCCATCCATCAACATTCATACTCATCACTCTCTTAGTCACATGAGTCTCATCCCTCCTCATCACATGTCCATACCAAGACAGACGATTCTTTTTCATTTATCCCACGTTTTTTCTGTGAGCATTGGACCGGACTATAATTATATTTATGTGTTAATGTAAATAACCTCGATAGACCAATTTACGATACACTTAAAACTTATTATCTAAATTAGTATAAAAACCTACGATACTAAATGTAAAACATGGACTACTAATCGTTAATACAAGCCTGTCGTCATAAAATTCAATCTACAGCGTGTCTATAAAGGGGACTGCTCTATAACAATAAATCCCCATCGGTTTATGGTAGTACCTAATGGTGACGTCATTTGGCCGCGCCTAGTTACATTCTGTGTGAATTAAGTAATTAGACGATATGTGTTTGTGGATGGAGTATGGTGAGAATGGAGTGTTAAGGTGAACTTTTTTTTGTATAGATTTAACATACGTACTCGCAACCGGAGAACAGACACTCAGGCGGGTTTTACTGTCACGCTCAATATGCTATGAAGTAAGGCAGCGTTTCTGAGTAACGCTGACCGCTCAGTGCTGATGGCCGTCCGATCAGCGCTGAAGAGCTTCACGCCAACCGTCAGCGCACGGCGGTCAGCATCAAAAGAAAACCAGCCTTACGGAGTATGTGGATGAGGTGAAAGGTAAGAATCATAGCAGGTGCTGAAAATTAGGTGTGACTTTTTCAAAAAAGCAAGTAAAATCATTGATCAAAGCTGACCTTTATACATCTTTGATAATAATTAGCAGTTTTACGAAGATGAGATTAGACTTAGATAAGATTTAATCCCCAATATACATACACGACTGATCCATTGTTCTGCTCCTTATGTGAAGCTCATCTAAAAGAATCAACGAGACGACAAAGAGGAAAAGGTGACATGAGCACTCCATTTGACGTTCCTCTGTGGTACGACAACACAATAGATTAAACGTCTTGATAAGCGAGTAGCGGTCTCTGTGAGATATTCAATGAGCTCCTCGCCTTTGTAATTACAAACTATTACTGTACAGATAGATTTGCTAATGTAGACGGCCAGGTGCTAATTGACCTTTATTGTTGTAATTCAATTACTTATTTGTCCGAAATAATTTTCCGAAAGAACAAGATACTTATATGCCAGGCACATAAGATAGAAATGATGACTATTGATGTTGTAGAAGACATATTTATTATTTTTGAGTGGACCCCTTGTATCGGTGAGCGTAAGATGGGTTGCCTTAAGGTGAATGCATCAACCAAAACCAGACCTAGAAACAAAAAATAAACAGAAAAAGTCATTCCTAGAGCTTTATGAACTTGGAGGGTTGTATTGGTGATTTTGATGATTATAATTCTGTAAGTACATACGTCTTGCAGCCGCGAATAATATTTGCCAGGCCTGCAAATTGCAAAAAAACGCAAGAAATTTTGAATTTCGCGGGCTGGTTGGAGCATTCACCTTAAAACGGCCTGTTCACGACTTAGCCCCTTCGTAGACAAGGCGACGCAAGTCTCCGATACCTTACGACTTTAGTCATCTTCGACATGTGCCTGTCTACGAACCTCTATTGATTTGTATTACGATAGTCAGCTGCTTACCTAAGTCGTATGGTACCGGAGACTTGCGTCGCCTAGTGTACGAAAGGGCTTAGGTCTAAGCGGTTAGTGGTGTGACGGGCCAAATACGCTAATGGCGGCGCTCCGTGTTGTGTTTCAAACATTTCTAAACATTTTATTTTACCGTTGCTCTATTCTCGTAGTCACTTATCACACCGGGGTCGCGGGACTAACGAATACCGTGACCCCGGAAAAAAAGGGCTATTGAAGGATACCGAGGATTTTAGTCAGTACAAGTCTGACAATCCCTCCTGCTGCCCGGGGTGAGAGGAATTATTTGAAGATGTTGTTTGATTTTAAGATATTAATTATCCCAGCCACGGTGGTGGACGCCCACAGCGTCGGACGTCGCAAGACGATCTCCGGCCACCGTAAGCGCGGGCATGCGGGCGGCGAGTAAAGGGCAACTCGCCGTCCGACCATGGACCATGCCCGGGTCGACGGCGCGTCGTGTGCCACTGCCGGGGTCGCGGGTCTTATACCATCACCGTGACCCCGGAACATAAAGGGCTATTGAAAGACACCGTGGATTTTAGTCAGTACAAGTCTAATAATCCCTCCCGCCCTGCCCGGGGTGGGAGGAATTATTTGAAGACATTATTTGTTTTTAGATATTAATTATGATTTTTCCACGATAAAAAAGTCAATTTTCGCAGCGGCAAGATCGGGAACGCTATTCGAATTCGACGCAGAAGACATGTACCACATTGGCTCGGTTGGTTAAAGCGTCGGATGTACTGAATCCGGAGATCGCAGATTCAAATCTTGTTCGCGGTTTGAATCATTCTTTCCTTAGAATAGCATCCAATAATTTGACAGGCCTGTTGGTCTAGTGGTTAGTGACCCTGACTGCTATGCAGGGGGTCGTGGGTTCGATTCCCACCCAGGACAAATGTTTGTGTGATGAGCACGATCATTTGTTCTGTGTCTGGGTGTAATTTATCTATAATATGTATGTATTTAGAGATATATAAGTATGTTTATCAGTTGTCTAGTACCCATAACACAAGCTCTGCTTAGCTTGGCACTAGGTGGCGTTATGTGATAGTTGTGGAATATTATATTATTATTACTAGCTGTGCCCGCAACTTCGTTCGCGTGGATGTCGGAATTTAACAATGTATTTTTTAGTTGCAAGCGCTTAATTCAGGCCACGTTTTTCATATAAACCGTGTATTTAGTAAACATTGAGTAAGAACAGAAATTAATTGGAAAAGTATGCTTACCCGGATTTATATATCGGAATGATAAAGAAAAAACGACAATATTATTACAAAAAGATAAACAGAATCATACAAATGAATATCTTTATCATTTTTCCCAGTAAAATTCGATGTAACGTAATCTTTTCCATCCCGAGAAACAAACATATCAATATTTAATTTGTATCAAAGTTAATATAGGAAATATGAATGTAGAGGGAAGGAAATCGGATTATATCCTCCTTTGAGAAAGCTGGCAACGTCGCATAATCTCAGTTGAACGTAAATATCAATATACTAGCGGCCCGCCCCGATTTTATTCAAGTTCTAATTTTAGATCATTCCGATGGATTTTTAGGAATAATTTTTCACATACAACCTTTAAAATTAACGAAGACAGATCAAAATTAACGAGATTTTTTTGTTACTTGTTAAATCATCAAATGAGTCCTCCCTCCGAGGACGGGACTGGAGGGATTGTCAGACTCGTACTGTCTCAAGGCCACGGTGTCCTTCAGTAGTCCTTTACTTTCCGGGGTCACGGTAATTCATAAGTCCTGCGAGGGGTTTTGGCCCTCTAAAAGGGGGTCCCGTCATTATGCTGACACTCTTTGTAGCACGTGTGGAACACAACGCGCCGTCGACACAGGCATGGTCCATGGCCGCACAGCGAGTCGCACATTACTCGTCGCCTGTTTTAGGAACGTTTGTGCAAAATGTCATGTTTGAACACCTTCAACGCCTAGTGGTTTCAGCTGTGCGTTGATCAATCAGTCCGTCAGCCAGTACTTCTGAATACATCCAGATACATATATAATTAATTTAATGGAATGTTTACGCAGAAAATGCAAGGAAATATACATTTAGTTGGAATTTCGGTAAATCTGTAAGGTTTAAACAGAATTTAATTACGTTGCATTTTCATAATTAAAATCGAAGAGAATCGTGAATCATTAATACTGGTGAGTCCTGAACGGTTTGTAAGACTCGCGGCAGACGGTTTATTTTTTTGGGGGTAGGAGGAACAGAGAGTAAAGTTCCTCGCTACCCGGTGAAAAGGAAGGTACCTTCCGACCGGAGACGGGTGTTGTGTCTCGTGGGCTTTCTGCCCGACATATAGGCTAAGCGTATGCTGAGACGCAGGCAATGCAGCACAGCACAGTACAGCACAGTGCAGGGCAGGGCAGTTGAGGCAGACATATGCCTCCTCCGCATGCTGCGACGCAACTGACATTGGCATCATAAACAAAGTTACCTAGCAACGAATGTATCCAGCATACACAATACACGCGTCGCGCAGGATTCTGTGCCGGCACTGCAACGAGACGCAGAGCAGGACAGACACATGTCTGCGTGGCATGTGCCTGCGCCGCAGCGTACGTAGTTCAATGACGTTCCATGCTTTACAAAATCTACTCTGCTCTGCGCTGTGTGGACCTGCGTAACCTGCGTCTCAGCATACGCCTAGCCTCATAGTCGGAATATTCTATGTCTTCTAATGTCAAGGATAACTTTGATTGCGCGATGTGCATTTTTGCGTTTTTAGTTTCTGTTTTATAATGATAACTCTTATTACAGTTTATAATGTATTTAATAAATCAAAAGATTCACAAGCCTTTTTATTTCCATGAGCCGAACGTGGATTACAGATAATGAATGTCTGCCAACTCCCACAGATAAAACAAGCCTAGTGCTGCCAACACGTCCTCCTTTCTTGATTAATCAACATACATTTTGTTCAGCAACAATAAAAAAACAGAAATTGTTATACAATCAATCAATCAGAAATCCCTAATTTGTATCTCTATTCACAATAATAATCACTTAGGTAACGAGGCTTTAATGTCTGTCTTTTTGGTCTGGACGAATTCATATTTGAACATGGCCGCTGTTGGAATTCATCCAGATCATTTTCAACATTTTCAATAGTGGTGTGAGCAAATGTTTGATCCGGGCTAGAGATCCCTGTCTGTGTGAATAAATCATTATGTTGAGTCCCTACACCATCATCATGATTGGAAACACATTCCTGTTCATTTTGAGATAGCAAATTAGCTGCTTGTTGTGTTAGTGATGATGCTTGTGCTGGGCTTGACAAGAAGCGAGATTCAGTATTCACTGTCAGTGGTGGTGCCTCATCACCATCACTAGGTGTATATGGCCGAATGTGTGCTAAGTCCCGTCTATAAACAGAATCATTTACCTTGACTAGGTAAGATCTATCTGTTAATACATCTTGTATGGAGCCAGGTGTCCAGTGTTTGTTCACAGATGGCTGCAACTGTACCACCACTGGTTGTCCAATCTGCAGTGTAGCATCTCTTCTGGCTCTTTTATCATATTGATGTTTTACCCTCTCTTTATTTTTCATAATATCTTTGCTTACATTTTGTATCACGGAAGGTTTTAAAAGTATTGGCAACATTGGTATGGTTCCACGAGTACGTCTTGAATATAATCTTTGTACAGGGCTGGTGTTTAGTTTGTTAGGTGTGTTGCGTAGACAGAGTAAACCCAACCAAGTGTCTTCTTTGGCTTCATTTGACTTCAATAACAGTTTCTTAGCAATCTTTACTGTAGCTTCAGCTTTCCCATTCCCTTGATGGTGATGGGGTGATGATGTGACATGTTTGAAATTCCATTTACTGGAGAACTCAGCAAATTCCTGACAAACGAAATTAGTGCCACCATCTGTGCATATTACTTCTGGGATTCCATGACGTGCAAAGTTCCTTTTACAGGTTTCTATGACAGACTTAGCTGACAGGTCCTTTAATTTATCTAACTCAAAGTAATCTGAGTAGTGATCTATGGTGACTAGGTATTTATTTTGTTTGCCATTTTCTACCATAAAAAACACATCCATAGACACAATTTGAAATGGATATTCCGGGACAGCATGACTCTGCATTGGAAGTTTTTGTTGTGATGGTAAAAACTTTGCACATATGGAACAAGACATTATCAAATCTTTAATGTCTGCAGACATTGAAGGCCAAAATACAGCGTCTCTAGCCAATTTCAGAGTATTTTCGACTCCAGAGTGAGCTCTGTGTAGTTTAGTAAGTATCTGAGACCGCATCTTTTCTGGAATAATGATAGTTTGACGCTTCAAAATTAAATTGTCATATACTGTCAATTCATCCCTGAAACTATAATAGTACTTAAGTGCATCTGGTATGTCTCTTACCTTTGTGGGCCATCCTTCCAAAATATATTGTCTCAGAGTCATATAATTTTCATCTTTGTTAGATTGTTCCTTTATTTCTTCAATGCAAGAATCAGCTATAGGCAAATCTTCCATGGGATTTATATTTTCTAATATAGCGAATATTTTCTGTTCCTTTGACCCTTCTATATCTTCACATTCTGTGTACAGCCTAGACAAAGCATCAGCTAAAATATTGTCTTTACCTGACACAAATTGTAACTCTAGTTGGTATCTCTGTAGTAATAAGAGCATTGACTGCAGACGTTTGGGTGCATGCAATAAGGGCTTCTTGAATATATTTAATAAGGGTCTGTGATCAGTTTTGATAATTGTTTTCTTGTTTCCTACAATAAGTTGGTCAAAGCGAGTACAAGCAAATAATATAGCCAATAGTTCTTTCTCAATCTGTGCGTATCTGCGTTCTGCTGCTGTGAGGGTCCTGGATGCATACGCCACAGGACGACCATTTTGAAACATGGCCGCTCCCAGCGCCGCACAGCTGGAATCACATTCAATGGTCAATGGTACATTCTTATCAAAGTATTTGAGTGTTTTTATATCCGTTATTATGGATTTTAATTTCTGGAATTCTTCATCTTCACGTTTTGTCCATATCCATTCAGAGTTTTCATGGCAAAGATGTCTTAGGTTTATTGAGTTAGCACTAAGATTGGGTATAAATCGACTCAAATAAGTAACTATGCCTAAGAATCTTTGCAAGTGTTTTTTGTTCTCAGGTGTAGGTATATTTAATATAGCTTCTACTTTGGAAGGATCTGGTTGAAGCCCATTGTTTGTGAATATATGACCATAATATTTAACAGAAGTCTGTAGTAATTTCATTTTATCTCTATTGAGTTTGCAGTTGTGCTTGAGAAGTCTTTGCATTAGATTTTCTAGTTTAATGTTATGGTCAGTAATGGCTTCCTCAATGGAATCCCCTACCCCATATACCAGGATGTCGTCAACCAGGATTTCTATTCCTGACAGGCCCTGAACTATTTCAGCCATCTTTATTTGAAAGTAATCGGGGGAAGACGAGATTCCAAATGGAAGGACCTTCCATCGGTACTTGCCAAATGGTGTCCAAAAAGTAGTCAACTTACTACTCTCATTTGAAAGCTTTAAATGCCAGAAGCCCTTTTTAACATCAAAAGTTGAAAAAATTTTAGCTTTGCCTAGTTCGGGAAGAATCTCATCAACAGTGGTGTACTGGTAGTTGGGTCTTTTAATGGCTTTGTTAAGCGGAATAGGATCCAAACAAATTCTAAAGCTTTCATCTTTTTTTTTTACTATTAGAATGTTGCTTACCCATTGTGTGTGAGTGTCTTCTCTTTGAATGATGCCAAGTTCTTCAAGTCGCTTTAGTTCGTTTTTTAGTGGATCCCGAAAAGCAACAGGAATCCTACGAGCCTTCTGAATGACAGGAGACACCTCGTTGTCCACCTCCAAATCTATTTCCCCTGCAAATCTTCCTAAACCATTGAATACGGAATCATACCTTTTTATAATATCTGTGGTGTCATTAGATTCATATCGGACAGTTTTGCAAAACTGTACCAAACCCATTAAAGTGCAAGCTCTGCATGATAGTAAAGGAATGTGTTCGGTGTGTACAACTTGGAAAGTGATTTTATACTTTCTTATTGGTTTGTTCGGTATTATTATTTTAAATGAGATGTCAAACTCGCCATGTATATCAATACTGTGCCCACCAAAACTGTACAAGCGCTTATTTGATGGTCTCATTTTATTTTTTACACAGTCTGCACCAAACATTTGCTCCACATTTTTTAGACCTATCAAACAATCATCAGCAGCAGTGTCTAATAAACAGTTGATATCATGCCACTTGTTGTTATTTAAATATTTCAAGGAACACTCTGCAAGATTTCTGTTTTTATTATTAATTAATTTTTTTATCACAGCATCGCTACAGTCTTTACTTTGGTCTTGTGATATTTCCTGAATTTTTTTTTTCTTGCAGACCTTCGCCGAATGGTTTCGTCCTTCACAATTGGAGCAAGTTTTTCCCCATGCAGGACAAACTCCTCTTTTGAAAACATGAAAGCCACCACAGAATTTGCATTTCATTTTCTTGTTTTCTTCCACTTTTTGAATAGTGGCCCCTTCTGGGACTTTCTCCTGGTACTTTGTCATAGTTTTCATCTGTATATCCATAGCTTCCGCAGCCTTACACATATTTACTGCTTGGGTCAAAGTCAATTTTTCTTTTTTTAGCATTTCTTTTTTTAAATTATTATCGAAGACGCCCATAACAATTCTGTCGCGCAACATTTCGTCTTTTTCTTTATAATCGCACTCTTCTAATAATGTAGAAATTGCGCTAAAAAATGACTCGAAGCTTTCGCCCTGGCTTTGTGCTTTTGAGTTGAATAAAAATCTGTTATAAATGACATTCCTTATTGGCACCAGCTTTCCTTTAATTTCTGCGAATAGTTGTTCGCAAGATGCAGGATTTTCTGTAAAGTTGTTGTATTTTTTTAAGGCGTCCGTACCAATTGCCGTCAGTAAGATGCTGAGTTTACGGGGTTCTTGATCTGCTGGCCATTTGTCAATTTGCGCCGCTCGTATATAGTTGTCCCAACCATTTTTAAAAAGGCGGAACGCTTCTTCTGGATCAATATTAATATTGAGCGGTGCTGGCCATGGTACGTTAACTGCTGCCGGCGAAGATGGCGATGAACATGATGCCATTGAGGCAATTTGTTGTTGCATCAGCCTGAGCATTTCGCTCTGTTGTCTTACGATTTCGGCTAACTGCTCCATTTTCGTTTTCACGCTGCCACCATGTTTTATAATGATAACTCTTATTACAGTTTATAATGTATTTAATAAATCAAAAGATTCACAAGCCTTTTTATTTCCATGAGCCGAACGTGGATTACAGATAATGAATGTCTGCCAACTCCCACAGATAAAACAAGCCTAGTGCTGCCAACAGTTTCTCCGTCACTTCATAGATGGCGCTAGCGTACTTTTTGTAGATCTCTTAAGTCGCTACAGTAGGCAAAATCGGGATCAAGTTTACGACTGAGATACGTAAAAACACAGAAGTTGTAAATTTTTTAATTCTGTGTAGTAATCCTTTTACATACCTTTCACATCACAATTAGAATTCGAGGAATCGTATAATTTGATAGCTGCAATCACTTTATTGAAGTGAATACGGCAATAAAGGCGACACAGCTATAAGTATGAATTTTATTATCTGTCATGGTGCCTGTGTGTCGCGACTGTCCGAGAAATAATCAGTTTATTATCTGTGCTTCAAACACACAGCATTGTTTGAGAGAGGCATCCATCAATCTTTAGCATAAAGTGTCACGCAAGGGTGTTTCTTACCTTATCTTCCGCATTTTACCTGTCTCTTTCACTCTCAGCAGAGCGCGCTGGACTACTCTGTTTCTGAACTGACGCGCGCTGTCAAAGTCACTGCAACTGTCATAGCGTTCATCAATTTTGGCGCTAAAACACGCAAAATTTTCTCAGTGTGAATTAAAAGTGAAATAAAAGTTTTTATAGTGGAAAAAAGTGATTGTTTACATAATGAGTGTTCAATCTGTGAGTAATATTAACGACAAGAGTAAGAGCGATGGTGAACTGGGTGGTTCAGTCGTTGTTGCTTCGGATGAAGAACAGTCGACTCGACAACCACACCCGCCGGCATCATCCGGTGCCGATTGCATGTCTTCCTCATCTTCGGAGGATGAGGAGGGTTTTGCCTCACCGCCCCCGAACAAACGACGACGTAAGTACAAAAACAAGTTAATAACTGACCCGCGTATTGAAGGACTTATTAGTCAAGTAGGTTATATTTCTGGGTATTTACAACACACTTTACCCCTAATGAGAGGTGTTAGTCAGGGTTCTGATGCCTGGAACCTTCCAGGCCCCAGTAAAGATTCTCAACAATCGGAATTTTTAGTGAATCCATGCAATTCCAATCAGCTTACTTTAGGTGAGCTTAACACAGATTTTGATGAAAAGAGAGTTGTACCTCCTGCAAAAAGGGAAAGATTGGAGAAACTAATGAATCTTCAACATTTTGATTCCCAAGCATGGAAGGGATTGCGATACAAGTCTACCTTACAGTCGTATATAGCAACTCCAGGTTTTGCACAATTGAAAGTCAATGAGGAGTTTTGTCATTTCAATAAGTCTAAGGATTTCTTAGCTTCTGCAGAAGGTGTGCTAGCTGGTTTAAACCAATGCAGAATTAGAACAACAGGAATTGTTAAAACAGGGATTGCAAGAGTTATTAAACTGGGCCGCTGTAAGCCCAAAAGAGTTGAACCCAAACTCTCTCTTTGAAAAAATTACTTGTATACTGGGACCGGGCTCCCCCCTTCATAGATGTTCTGAGAACATCATGAAAATTATTTGTGGTAGGAGGGGCGAAGCAATTGAAATAAGGAGAGAGAGAATTATTAAAGAACTGAATAATCCGAATTTAAAGGCCATGTTGAGAGGGATTCCTCCGAGTAGTGAGTATCTGTTTGGGCCTATTTCATTGCAGCCTGTGATAAGTTCCTTAGGTGGAACACAATCATGGTTAAGCAAACCAGAATATGTCAAGGAGGGAAGAGTTAACCGTGCTTCGGTAAACAGGATTGACAAAAGACAGAACTTCAATTATAAAAGAACTAGATTTAACAATAATCAAAGCCTTCAGGCTCCGCAAAAACGTCATAATTTTCGTAGAAATCAGTCCAAAGGTAGGAACCCTGACCATACCTCAAAACAAGATTGACTATTTACCAACAAACCAAACCTTCCGTGGGGGGTGCATAGGGCATTTTGCCCAAGCATGGAAGGAACTTGGAGCAAATCAGTTTATAATAAATTTAGTAACCAAGGGCCGCATACCCTTCAGAGCAAGACCCCCACTTCAATTATTAACACCCCATTTGTTGACAAAATTCAGTACAAGAGTTTCCCCAAAGATGACAGCAGTAATAGAAAGTTTAAAAGAGCAGGGAATCCTAGAGGAACCTACGGTTTTGGATTCAGGTTTCCTCTCAAAGATGTTTCTTGTACAGAAGCAAGATGGTGGAATGCGTCCAATATTCGATCTGAGGGGGCTAAACAGATTTATAGCAACCAAGCCATTTCATTTAATATCTCAGATGGATGTCGCAGACTTCTTGCAAGCAAACGATTGGATGACAAAGATAGATTTACACCAAGCATACTTTCATTTGCCGATATCAAAACCCCACCGCCGTTTTTTAGGAATATGCTACAACAACCAGGTACTTCAATTAACAGCGCTACCATTTGGCCTGTCTTCTGCCCCCCATACATTTGCCACTCTGTCCAACTGGATAGCAGAGAGTTTACGAGCTCGGGGGATAAGACTACTTGTCTACTTAGACGATTATCTCCTAGTCAGTCAAGACAAGGACAAGTTACAGAACCAGGTCATGGAGACCTTAAGAGTTCTAGAAAGTCTAGGCTGGTGTGTAAATTACCAAAAGTCTGTGCTAACGCCCTCTCAAGAACTGGAATATTTAGGTCTGTTATGGAACACCAAGAACAGTACTATGGCTTTACCACCAAAAAAGGTGACAAAAATAAAGGCAACTGTAACAAAACTGCTACAGAAAGGCTGTTGCACTCTTCGGGAGAGTCAATGCCTACTAGGCCTATTAAATTTCGCAAATTTAACTACTCTGAAAGGACGCCTACATTGTCGACGAACACAAAGGTTTCTAAAAGGGTTCAATCGACACAGAGGATTTCAAAGGAGAGATCTTCCTCCTTGTGTGCAGCGAGAGCTTCGCTGGTGGCGGAACGCCATAGACAACAGTTCAAAATCCTTACACAAAAAAGAGGTGACGCATTTTTTAACCACAGACGCTGCAGATGCAGGCTGGGGCGCTCATCTGAACGAAAAGTATCTCACAGGCAAGTGGACAGTACACCAAAGGCCTTGGCATTCAAACGTAAAGGAGCTGTTCGCAGTATACGGTGCCATTGTGCAAAATCAAAGGTTTCTGAAGAATGCACACGTGTTAGTCCAATCGGACAACAGAACTCTCGTGGCCTACATCAGGAACGAGGGAGGGACGCGATCCCTAGCGCTACTGAAGCTGACCACCAAGCTTCTCAAACTGACCGTGCGACTGAACGTCACCCTCTCGGCGGCTTACCTCCCGGGGAGGTACAACGGCATTGCCGACCGCCTGTCCAGGAATCGACCAGTGCCGGAATGGCACTTGTTGCCCCCGGCCTCGGAGGCCGTATTCAGAATTTGGGGCAAGCCGGACGTCGACTTGTTCGCAACAAGACAAAGCGCAGTCGTAGAATCTTACGTAACATGGGACTCCAGAGATGGGTCTGCAATTTTTTACGACGCATTCAGTCGACCATGGAACTTCAAACTGGCTTGGGTGTTCCCACCGCCGAATCTTATTCCACGAGTCTTGCGCCACCTCAACACAGCAACCGGAACGTATATCGTAATAGCACCACATTGGACACAGTGTTTTTGGCTACCAGATCTCAAGGCGCGAGCTCTATCGGAACCAGTACCAATACAGGACCTACACAACAATTTGATAGATCTTACGACAGGCCGGACCCCTCTACAAGTGCAGAAGATGGAACTTCTAGCATGGAAAATTAGGGGTGGACCAATCAAGTAGCTCACTGGTCTCCTGAAGAAAGAAAACTCTTAGAAAAGAGCTGGAGAAATTCAACATTATCAACTTACAGAGCCCCTATTAGGCGATGGATTACATGGTGTGTACAAAATAACATCAACCCTAGTTGTCCTCAGAGCAATGATGTTGCTAGATTTTTGGCCAAGTTGTGTATTGATGACAAACTTGCGTATAGGACTATTTTGCTACATAAATCTGCAGTATCAACTTATACAGCAGCAAGTGAAGAAATATCTAAAAATTTTTTTGTACAACAAATCCTAAAGGCCACCTCCTTAATTAAGCCACCAGAGAGGAGAACTCCTATCTGGGATACCGAAATACTATTTAGATGGCTCGAGAATACCTCAAGGTCAAATACCTTATTTGATATATCTCGAAGAACGGCAGTAATTTTATTACTTGCTTCAGGTCGAAGAATACATGATCTGACACTTCTGGAAATGTCTAAAGACTGCCTTATCATAGATAATGACAAGCATGAGATCACGTTGTGGCCAAAATTTGGCTCAAAGACGGATAAAGCAGACAGTAGACAATCTGGATGGTTACTAAGACAACATCCTAAAGAAACCCTTTGCCCAGTCAAACACATTATAAAATTAATTAGGACTACAGAAACCAGGCGTTCTGAAGGTGGTAATTTGACAAGCCTATTCATTTCAATTAGAGGTACAGTAAAAGCAGCCACTCGCACAATTATTGCAGGTTGGATTAGGAACGTATTTAAAGAAGCAGGAATAGACGCATCAC
Source organism: Agrotis ipsilon (assembly GCA_028554685.1). Taxonomy (NCBI): domain Eukaryota; kingdom Metazoa; phylum Arthropoda; class Insecta; order Lepidoptera; family Noctuidae; genus Agrotis; species Agrotis ipsilon. The sequence continues at coordinate 8,091,982 of CM052979.1, forward strand.
CAGGGAGTGTTAGATCAGCAGTTGCATCGAGAAGTTTCATCGAAAATAGGCCTATAGAAGAAATATTAGAAAGGGCAAACTGGAAGAGTTCTAACACCTTCCGAAATTATTATTGTCGTTCAGTACAAAAGACTACTGACAAGACTGATTATCTTTTAAATAATTTCTCAATTGTATAAGAATTATTAAGTTAGTTTTTATTCTGATCTCACAATTTATGCATAATTATTTTTGTTAAATTTTATTTTATTAAGAGGAAGAAGTGCCTCAATATGTTGTTTTATAATAAATATTTTAAGTTCACAATTATTTTCAAAAGTGTTGGAATAATTAGACTGATTATGATTGTTACTTTTCATTATTTTTTAATTAGTAAAGAATTTACATGCTTTTTGGAATTTATATTTTCTCACATAGCGTTCATAAAACCTGTAACCTTTTACAGCTTTATCTTTCACCAGCAGAAAACAAACAGGTCCTCAAACAATGCTGTGTGTTTGAAGCACAGATAATAATACTGTTTTGCATAAAAACAAAACAGATATTATATGTGTGAAGAACACACAGCATTGAAGCAAGGTGCTTGCTGGTGTTTGAGGAACACTATGACAGTTGCAGTGACTTTGACAGCGCGCGTCAGTTCAGAAACAGAGTAGTCCAGCGCGCTCTGCTGAGAGTGAAAGAGACAGGTAAAATGCGGAAGATAAGGTAAGAAACACCCTTGCGTGACACTTTATGCTAAAGATTGATGGATGCCTCTCTCAAACAATGCTGTGTGTTCTTGACACATATAATATCTGTTTTGTTTTTATGCAAAACAGTATTATTAGTTATCACCATCTGCCTAGCATTTTCTCTACGATGTTGGGGTCGGCTTCCAGTTTAAACGTTTACAGCTTAACATCTAAGCGCACGGTAGTGTGCAGGACAAGTTCCACCAAAAGGCCGCGCGCTTGCAAGGGATCTTGTACTTTAAAGCTAACATACGTCGACATTTCAAACTTCGACATTCAGAGGCGGAGTCAATGGAACTTGGCAAGTTCCGTCTGGCCGAAATTCGCTTTAGCACACACTCAATTTAAAATATAGTATACTAAGTTGAAATAAAATCAATGGAACTAGGCAAGTTCCATCGATTGGATTTCAAACCTTTTTTAGGCGTACAATTAGCCGTGAGTCACACAGTGTAAAATATACCTACATGTTTTTTTTTGGTTTTAAAATTGTTTAGTTTTAAGTTCTTCTTGTTTGTTTGTTTTCATATTACTGTGTGTACTTGTGGCATGTGCCAATAAACGTTTTATCTTTCTTTTCTTTCTTTCTCGCCGATAGTAACTTGGCCCCCTTTTAACAGGTATGTTTTTGATGGGATAATAATTTTACATGAAGTAACTGTTAATACATCTGCAATATATTTAGATATGGTTTCTGTGCTTCCTCTTGGTAAGACTACTTCATCATCATCTCAGCCATAGGACGTCCACTGCTGAACATAGGCCTCCCCTTTAGATCTCCACATATACCGGTGACCTTTATAAGGTCGTCTGTCCACCTTGTTGGTGGACGTCCTACGCTGCGCTTGCTAGTCCGTGGTCTCCACTCTAGCACTTTTCGACCCCATCGGCCATCTGCTCTGCGAGCAATATGGCCTGCCCATTGCCACTTCAGCTTACTAATCCGGTGGGCTATGTCGGTGGATTTAGTTCGTCTACGGATCTCCTTATTTCGGATTCGATCCGCAGAGACACACCGAGCATAGACCTCTTCATAGCTCGCTGAGCGACTTTAAGCGTTGATAGTGAAAGACCACGTTTCGGTACCGTAAGACTACTAGCGACCACTGTAATGACAGCACGGTCGGCGCCGTGGATGAGCGATCGACTGATGCGCAGCATGTAGCTGGTTCGAAACAAATATTTTAATGATCTTCAAGTTGTTTCGGATCTGTGTTATGAGTTTTTATGTTTGTAAACGCATACTCGTTGTGGCGAGCGATAAGATAAAATGATACATTTTTTTTTTAACATCGAATCCGCTTATTTTCAAAGCATATAATGTCTTGTCGGGACGGGAGGGAATGTCAGACTTGTACTGACTAAAATCTACAGTGATCCTTCAATAGCTCTTTATGTACTAGGGCCTCGGTTACCAGGTGAGACAGTACCGTGATCCCGAAAATTAATGTCTTAGTCGCCCGTTTTACCGCTTATCGCTTAGGTCAAACTTGTGAATGCGTCTTTAGTGAAAACGATCACATAGTTTCAAAGCTTAGCTTTTACATTTTCGCAGTAGAGCATCGTAGGTAAGGAGGAGGCGGGCCGCGTGAGAGAGAGAACAAGGTCCTCCCTCCGCTCCACCCGCGGTGGTGGACGCCCACGGCGACGGACGTCGCGAGACGATCTCCGGCCACCGTAGGCGCGGGCATGCGGGTGGCGAGTAAAGGGCAACTCGCCGTCTGACCATGTACCATGCCCGGGTCGACGGCACGTCGTGTTCCACGCGCGCCTCAAAGAGCGTCAGCATAATGAAGAGGCCCCCTCTCAGAGGGCTAAAGCCCGCCGGGGTCGCGGGTCTTATACCATCACCGTGACCCCGGAACATAAAGGGCTATTGAAGGACACCGTGGACAAGTCTGACAGTCCCTCCCGCTCTGCCCGGGGTGGGAGGCCTCATTTGATGACCACGATAAAAAAAAAGAGCATCGTTGGTGGAAAAGCACCCTTATATGCGTGATGTTATTTCAGTAATATCGTTTCAATAAGATGTCGTAATGAAGCGAAAGTAATTGTGTTACGTATGGGTTGTCACGTCTCAATGTAATTGTCACGAATTTGCGCGGACGAAGGAGTCAATTTATTGCTTGTTAGCTGCGAGAGATAATACACGTACACAGTTATAATAAACTCATGTCTTCTCCTGTTACTTTTGTGGTGTTTTTTTATGTATAATATCGATACTATAATTTCTGTGGGAGCGACTAAATACATACTTCCATTACCAAATCACTAGAAATATGTAAGTATGCATCTTCTATAATATAAAAATGGATCGCAAAATGTGTTGCTAAGCTCATAACTCGAAAAAAGCTTGACCGATTCTGATTATTCTTTTTTTGTTGTGTTTGTAACCATCGGAACCGGGTTTTAGAGGACTTCCACCCGTGCGAAGCCGGGACGGGCCGCTAATTTAAAATATAAACGGCATCTTGCATTTATACCTCTGTCCACCCTGAAAAGAATTAACAATAATTTAGTTCTTTCTTCAGTTTTTATAATTTTATTGTTATAACTATGTTCATGCGGTTTCTGTCCTGTTACTCTGCTTCTTTTAGTCGTAGCGTGATATTACTTAGCCTATAGACTTCATAAATAAATGTACTATCCAACACAACAATGTTTTTTCATTTCGAAAAAGTAGTTCCTGAGATTAGCGAATCCAACCATAGAAAAAAAAATCTCCAGATACAGATTTTTAAACACCGCTAAAGCTTTATTTGTTACAAAAGAAAAAATAGTTTCAAGGTTATATATGTCTTTACAAAAACTCAAAGCCAGACATTTATGTCACAGTAACAGTCATAGAACATTATCTAGCCACAAATCTCAAGGCCAACATACCCCATATATAAAGAAAAAGTCTAACCAACAATTTTATTACCAACAACACAATTTTATATGCCCCCCTATGAATTATAGCGTGACCTAGAAGATCTAGACGTACACCCCTCCCAATGGGACAATAACATCGTGTATTGAATTAGAAGCAATCATGGGCCGCACCTTTTTTCATTAGCGTACTCGTAAATGACGGTTTATTGGTACTCAATAACTGTACTGTAACTGTGTGAGGGAGGGTTATGGGTTTGTGTGGGGTTGTCATATGTTGGGGGGATGATTTGTCGGTTTGGCATATTTAGCTCTGAAAAAATTAATAATATAATAATATTCCACAACTATCACACAATGTCATCTAATCCCAAGCTAAGCAGAGCTTGTGTTATGGGTACTAGACAACTGATAAACATACTTATGTATTTCTAAATACATACATAATATAGATAAATTAAACCCAGACACAGAACAAATGATCATGCTCATCACACAAACATTTGTCCTCGGTGGGAATCGAACCCACGACCCCCGGCATAGCAGTCAGGGTCACTAACCACTAGACCAACAGGCCAGTCAGTCAAAATTAAATGTAGGAGAGAAATTAAGTGATGCGGATGAAGAGGAATATCGTGTTGCTGTAGTTTGTAGGAGTCTGAAAAACGCGTCTATGAGTCGACCTTTTGCAAAATTTTTGGCCCTAAGACAGATGTTGACTTTTCCACGTTTTCCTTCTCCAATCAACTCGTAAGAGGGGAAAATGAAAATGAAAATCTATTAAAACTGCTAAACGATAACGAACTAAACAAACGAAAACGATCTGTTAACTTCAATTGATTTTGAACTCTACTTGCTCGGGTATAAAGTTTAAAATGTATTGGTGGCTGATGAACGATAACGATTGTCGTCTGGTATCGTCTGCTGTTTGGCTAAGGCCCCAGCACTGTTCCTAGTCACGGAAGAAACTCGCTATGATAGATGGTCACAAAAGATTATTTGAAGTTTTTGTTTTTTTAAACTTTGCATTCTCTAGAAACTCTTCCTGTGTCGTGGATGCGTTTACAAAATTAGACACTCACATGCACAAAAGACCCGGAACAACTATTTCTAGGTCCAACAAATATTTGTTTCGTGGGAGGATCGAACCCGCGACATACAGCGCAGCAGTCCAGTTCAGTCACTGCGCCAAACGTACCGTCAATTTTATCAGAAGGATAACCAATAAGGCCGTCATTTGTAGATCTTTGACAGTTGTTACTATTAGTCAGAAGCACTACAAGTCTGACAACTAGTCTTACCATGGCCCATGGGGTATCGTGTTACCCAGTTACAGGGTTGTGGAGATCCAATAGGCAGGCCCTCTATGTAAAATACTGATATTCAGCTACATCTGGTTCGACTGGAAGCTCACCACAATATAGTTGGGAAAAGACTAGGCAGTTGATGATGATAATCAAAATGTGATGGAAGGTGATGTACTACTAACTGTAGGTACCAAAAAACAAAGCTCAGTAGTATATAAGCAGAGTTTACGACTGTATGATTATCATGGTTATCTCCATCAAAGTATACAGTCGTAAGGAAACGGAAGTGGCGGTCTTGACTGATAAGCTGGCTTTCAGTCGTAACTTCAACTTTATTATTATTACATTCAAGACTAGCTGTGGCCCTGACTTTGTTTATGTAGAATAATTTACGCCTAGATCTTAGAGTCAGTAAAATTTATGGAATTACTAGCTTATACCCGCGGCTTCGCTCGCCCTCATGCCAATAGGCAATTTTACTCAAAAAATTAATTAGTCCGATTATCAAAAATATTTGTCCTGTATTTTTTCTTTTTTAAGGATCGGTACTAGCAAAAAGTGTTATGGCATTTCCATAAGTTTATGTATAAAACTTAAAACAATAGCCACGAAAAAAAAGGTCTGGGTAGCTTAAGAGTTCCCCCAGGGTCTACAAATATCGGATTGAGGATAAACTCGGCTGGAATTGTTAAAAAAAATATTGAAAATCACTAAAAACGCGTAAAAAGCACTGCCGTATTTCCATAACTTTGGCGTAAATAAGCAGAAAACTAATTAATATTATACATAAATAAAGAGAACAAAGACCGGTGTACTGTCTACATGTGTCTGTTTTTCAAAACATTGTATATTTTTCGCGTAAAAAATTCGTAAAGTAACTGAATTTTGAGGCCGAAAATCTCCATACATTTTACTATGGCGGAATATTTTATCCGGCATTGGTTCGAGATCGAATCGCAGAGCTCAGTCCAGGGGGGGGACAGTTTCCTACATCAAGTTTAGCGATAAATGAAGCAGCGCCATCTTCATTATTGAACGGAGAAACATATGTTTAGTTTTGTCTAGTCACCAATAGATGTCACTGTAATAAAATTGTAAAAACAAAATGTTTTATTTTTACAATATTAACGTTAGTTTAAGTATATTTAACTCTTCGAATAATCATTTAATTATGTTGATCTGTAATATCTTTAATTCATTTAATATTTCGGAATGAATAGCAACTCTGCTCCTACATTCACTCGTTTCCATATCTGATTTTAATGTCTATGACACTTGTAAAATGGCTGCCACGTCCGTAGCCTGCGCACACGCTTGATTATGTTTTGCGATTAAACAAAAACTAGGATAAACACGTAAAACTACGTGTTTATCCTAGTTTTTGTGATAATAATTATCTTCGTTATAAACTCGAGTCGAGATTACTCCTCCGTTTCGGTACTAAGATTCAGAATCTGTGTTTTACTTCGTGATAAAGACGCTATTTTGTGTTGTGTTGTGAACTTGTGACTGCCTGTAGTGAATGTTCATCTATTCATCATTGTTGTTAATTTAATAAGTTCAAAAATTATAAAAATAGAAAATAAAGAAAACGATCGTATATTACTTAGTTGTTTTATTCAAACTCAATTTTTGCATCTAGCCAGTATTTCCCTGTACCGAAGTTTGTTCTTACTTTCTTGATGTGAATATTTGATTTCCTAAATATTTCTATAAAAAATATTCCGCAAGAAAGTTTGAATAAAATAGTTCAGTACTGGGAAAAACAAGGCTCATTTATGTATAGGTATATCCAAATATCAACTACATTAGTGTGTGTAGGTAAAAGTGTGCATGTGTGAGTGTGAGATTGATCGGTAGTTCTTGTTCAGAAATGCAGAGGGCGCTTCAATCATGTCTTGGTTAAAAGTCACGAAACATGGCACTCTTTACCTTTTATATTATAGTACTCTGTGGCTCAGTCGTCCGCAGGATTTCAAGGTGAGAGCACGTCGCTTTTTACCAAAAAATTACGCGGCTAAGTGGCGTGTACATACACAAGACTAATGTGCGAGGTGCGCACAGTGGTTGGAAATCAAAAATTGAAAATAAAATAAAATTGTACATTGTAAAAATTTGTAGTTGCATGTTTGTACTGGTAGTTGGAATTGATTTTTTTTTTGTGATGGATGATACTTTTTGCTAACGGCAAGTTAAAAAAAACAGGTTCAAGCGATATCGACTTTAGTGACGTTTAGAATTTAGTTTGTTTTTCTCACATTCTCGTTAGCTAACATTGATCCTCATTAAAATCCGGTGTTTGCGTAAATGTCAATAAGGTCGAAAATTGCTTGAACCTGTTTTTTAAACTTACACAACGAAAGCAAGTAAAAAAAAAGGTTCACGCGATTTTCGACTTTATTGACATTTAAAATTTAGTTTGTTTTCCTCATATTCTCGTTAGCTAACATTGCTCCTTCATTAAAATCCGGTGTTTGCATTAATGTCCATAAAGTCGAAAATTGCTTGCACCTGTTTTTTTTAAATTGCATGATAGCAAAAACTATCACACATCGCAAAAAGAATTTTTGAATTCCAACTAGCTCCTTAGATTAGCCGTCAACCAAACAAAACAAGTTTAGATAAATATATATTTCAACTAGATGAAAACCCGGCTTCGCTCGGGTGAAACGTGTGTCATACATAATACACATCTAAATGTAGGTGTCACGGTAACTCATAAGTCCCACGACCGCGGCAGGCTTTGGCCCACAAAGATCTGCGTCAGGTGGTAAGTCAAGACGCGATGCCTATCTAGGCACTCCTCCAACCTTACCGGGGGTCTTAACGCCGCCATCGCGGCGTGCCCGGACCTCTGTTGCGACAGTCGCTCCCTCCATATTATCGCCCTGAGATCGCCGGAGCTCTTCCCGCCGCACTAAACTTGTCGAGGCAGGGGGGTTTTAGTTTATAGGTTTTTCTAAGGAGGTTTAGTAACTACATAATACACCACATGACACTGGAAGAAAATAAAGAGAAAAAATAAAAACTTCTCAACATGATAACCGATGTCAAAAATGGCGGCTGCGATCTGTCTAATAAGAAAACCATTACAATTTTACAAAATACTCGTCAATCCGAATTTTGCGGATATTTATGTTGTCGACTCGAAATCTCTATTTTTTAATGTTTTATTATTCAGGCTAGCTTTCGATCGAGTCTACCGTAGCCCTGCACGAAATTATTATAGAAGATAGAAATATTAATTTGTTGGGTACGCGCTTACTGCTACTTGAACACTCTATGCGTTCAAAGATGTGTGTGTGAGTGGGTCGACCGCGTCTATCGCTGTGTGAGTAGCGCTTCAATACCTATTTTTCCCTCGCGCCCGCCGCATAGAAGGGCCTTAATGTAAACCAGTATTGACGAAGATACAATGCTTCTAAATTACAAAACGTCACCCTTAAGGTATAATTTTACAGGTGTTATGACGTCGAAAACCCCACTCCCGAATTTCGAAGCGTTTTATCTTTGGCAATATTAATATTATATGGAGTTTCTTGCTCATTCTTCTCCATAGAGATCTACGCTTTGCAATGAGCACCTACGGTACTTTCACTCGTTTTTTTGTATTGTGACTGAGACTGTAGCACCATAACTATTTTATGTTACCTTATTGTCTTTTGACAATTCAAAACTGCCTCTAGCAGGCCTACTTGAAATAAATTATTTGATTTTGATTTTCATTCAATGGATTTGAAAAAGACTAAAAATACTTATTCATTATTTTTCAATACTCTAAGTGACAGACTAAACAGATTTTCATTACTTCAATGCAGTAAATTATTTTATTGTAACATCACATTCTGACTCATTTTGACAGGCCTGGCTTGCTGGCTGGCTGGCTTGGTGGTTAGTAAACCTGACTGCTATGCCGGAGGTCGTGGGTTCGATTCCCACCCAGGAAAAATGTTTGTGTGATGAGCATGATCATTTGTTCTGTATCTGGGTGTAATTTATCTTTAATAAGAATGTATTTAGAAGTATATAAGTATGTTTATCAGTTGTCTAGTACCCATAACACAAGCTCAGCTTAGATTGGGACTAGATGGCGTTGTGTGATAGTTGTGGAATATTATATTATTATTATTATCCAGAAGACCACATGTAGTTGATATGAGCATAAGAATATAACTCCTGACCTCAATTTCTCGAGTTGCTCTGACTAAAACCACCAACTAAAGCGGTCACCGCTTATTCAAACAAAACCAACTAATCACACCCCTAACAATACAGCTTACAGCAAACGCTTTAACGCTTTCCACATCGTATACAAAGCGCTGCTGCGCTGTCAGATCGAGGCACTCTGTAATTTAGGTACTAAAACAATTGAAGCACGGCTCGCTAAATTACTAGGTGACGGCGCTATTGTTCTGATTTTTAATTGGAGAAGTTCTGGGGTGATTTTTGTTAGGGAGTATTGTGTTTCCTTATGTATGACTAATTTTTACATGCAACTTCACCTGCATCAACACATCCCATGGGTTTTCTTTTGTTTCACTTATAATTGAATGTGGCATGAGGCATGCGGACGGCGAGGGGCATTCGGAACGCGAGTAAAGGGTGACTCGCCGTCCGGCAATAACCTTACCGTCGTGTTTCACGCGCACCTTAAAGAGCTGACAGGACAGTGATCTAATGGGGCAGAAACTGCCGGGGTCGCGGCTCTGTCTCATCAGGTAACCTTGACCTTGGAACGTAAAGGGCTATTGAAGGATCACCGTGGATTTTAGTTGATACAAGTCTGATGGTCCCTCCCGTCTCGACCTGGGTGGAAGGGCTCATTTGATGATTTTTCGATAGAAGAAGGTACACCTCTGCCTAACCTTTAACGGATTACATAACAGGTGTCATGTGTCAGGTTTTGATAAAATAAAACAACAAAAATTATACAATTTATTTATTTATTTTAATAATATGCGCCTAACATAATGTTCAATTCGCCATGGTCCGAATCAATTTTCAAATTGTTTAAATTTTAAATTAGGGCCTATTAATGTCGCTGTAAATTTTAGATTAGGACTTTTCTAATAAAATCTCTGAGTGGCAACTGTGGCGCCACTTTGGCGCAACTATTTGAAGTTTTTTTTTTCTTTTGTCCTTATGTTATATTCTATTTCGTCCTAATCTCAAATATTTCTACTGTTTAAACAAAGAAGCGTTACAAACACTGATAACATAGTCACAACATAAAAATTTAGTACCATTCGACTTTATATAAATACTTACACATTTTTACACATTTATCTACTTTTTTAAATTTAATTATACATTTAATATAAATTTACAAATACCTCATGAATTGTTTTTTTACTCTAAAATTATACAATAAGCACATTGAGAACTAAATAATTGTTATAAACTGTTTGTATATTTTTATATTTATTATTTACAAAATATTGATACTTTTCCGAAATGGGGGCTCACCATTTAAAGGCCATGTGATCAGCCAATCAACATATAAAATATTATTTAAATATAACAAAATTATTTTTATTCTTATATTTTTGATCAGGTAACCTCACAGCCACGAAAAAGTACCCGGAAATTATACATTTCATATTTATACAATAAGCAAAAGTATAAATGCAAATTATACATCGCTATTCTACATTTCTACAACACTTTTTTTATGTAAAAACTCTAGAGTGCGTCGGTTTTGTACAAATGTTTTACATTTCGTAGAAAATCGACGTTTTTTTTATTATTATTTTATACATTTATTTGTTACGTTTAAACTCTTGTGCCTTCCTCCTAAAATTTCATATAAACTAAACAAGACAAATATAACACAAATATTCATTTAAAAGGTAAATTGATCGAAAGGTTTGAAAGTCGGAAAAAAAAACGAAACCTCATAATTGATATGTCCCTAACAGTACATATATAGACAAAATAATAAAAATTTCAAAATCTTAAACTATTCATAAGAATATTTACAAAAATTTAAAGCACAGTTTCGTTCGTGCATGTCCTAGGTCCGTTCACAAGGGAATATCTGCTAGATCCGCCATTTTTCCGACTAGTTACGGCTCCTCGTATGAAAAGTTCCTTAAAAGTCTCCCTAAACTGTCTCGACATGCCGCAGTAAATAGCAAAATTGATGGGGTAAGAAACTAAGATGAAGAAATTAGTTATAAGTATCAAGATATTGGCTATATAATAGTCTAAAATCTCAACTATAGTGCTAGATATAATATGGAGTATAGTGACAACTGCCACAGGAATTTCGACTAAAAGAAAGACGGTCACGACGACTATAAGCATCAAAGTCGTGCAGTTGGAATCTCTGAGTTTTCTGCACTCAGATTTTCTGTTTTCTTTGAAGAGTCTTTGCCTGTTGATCTGGGCTGTCCTCATGGCTCTGAAGAGGAGGACATTGAGGACCACCAGCGAGGTGCAAGGTATCAGGTGAACGAAGAGAACTCTAAAACCGTAATATGTTATGAAGTACGCGTCCAGAGTTATCGCGTGCACCCATGGAGCCATTTCGATCTGGAAATAGAAAATTATTGGTGGATTTTAAGCATTCATATTTATTTCAGTGTAAATTAAACTTTAGATTGAAAACAGAACAACAAAATAAAAATAAACCACAATAATATAGTAACAAAAGCTAATTTTCCAGAACATTAGGCAATATTAGGCTGTCCCTATAATCGATCACAAGAAAGCTCCTAATAAAATAGAGAAGACAGTTGACTGACGTATCTTCGCCTAACCTCAATCACTAACTTAAAACGTGTTGGGAATATGTTGTATTCTTTTAATATTAGAGGCTTGTAACCGGGGAAACTGAGATTTAGTTTATCAAAATGAAACAAGGAATAAAATTGGTAAACTTTTTCTATCAAACTTAAATGCTACATGCTCTTTTTACATCACTGCCCAAAAATCATAAAATATGTAAATCATATTTCACATAGCCCATGAGAGCAGTTTATAAAACGTTGACAACGGGTGTTCGGATCCGGTTGATCGTTTCCATGAAGAAGAACTGACAAGAAACTCCATGGTTGGGTCCAAAAAAATCAGTGTTACGCTTTTTAAATTAACGACTGTTGATAATACTTAAAAAGCATTTTTAAAATATGATAACCAGGCAGTTCTTTTAAATTTTTCCTTTTCCTCCCAAAACTCACATACACAAACAGTTGCATCTGGAACAATTAGCTTAATGGGTACAGCTGGAGTGGTGCTAGCAATAGACAGCTGTTCGATGATGATGATGAAACCATAAGGGTATTTTTTATAATTGGGGGGGAAACCTTCAAAAGGCGCCCGGCCTTTGGGGATAAGACCGGGGAGTGTGGGGTTTGTAAACCATGAGGATCTACTTACGCTACAGACTTCCTCGAAGTGTCCTCGCCAGACGGTGATCTGCGGCACGTATCTGCGGTCGAAGAACCTGGGCAGCTGATGAAGGAAGGCAGCCACTCCGATGTAGATGAGGCACTTCATCACGTTGGGCATCGTACACCTGGGGAGTAAAAGGTAATGGTTAGATTTAGATGAAAAAACACCTGGAAAATGCTTTCTTTGGAAAATCTTTAGATTTTTTACATATCCAGGAGAACATAATTATTAGTTTACGATCGCTTTGAAAACTACTGTTAGTCAGAAGCTCTAAAGTCTGACAACCAGTCTTACCATGGGGTATGGTATTACCCAGTTACTGGGTTGTGGAGGTCCGACAGGCAGTCGCTCCATGTAAAATACTGATATCCAGCTGAATCTGGTTTAACTGGAAGCCGGCCTGGGAAAAGGCTAGGCAGATGATGATCACTTTGAAAAATCGAAACTCTAGCCAACTCTGGCCAAGCTATAAGGCTGCGTTTCCACAGAGACGGAGCGGAGAAGAGCGGAGAGCGGTTCACCAATCACATGGCTTGAAATCTGCATCTCTTCTCCACTCATGCCACATCATTGGTGAATCGCTCTCCGATCTGCTCCGCTCCACCTCAGTGGAAAAGCAGCCTAAGACAGCTCACTTCAAAGAGTGTCACCGAAATTATGGGGGCTCTAGAGGGCCAAAGCCTGCTGGGTCGCGAGACTTACGAATTACGATGACCCCGGAATGTAAAGAGCTATTGAAGGACACCGTGGATTTTAGTCAGTACGAGTCTGACAGTCCCTCCCGGTCTGCCCTGGGTGGGAGGACTCATTTGATTTTACCACGATATTAAAAAAATAGGTACATAAGACAGTTCATCAGAAAAAAAAAATATTTTCATTTTCATCCATCCATATTAAACAAGAGACAGAACAGTTCAATACAAGAGGCACAAAGGGATACTATCAAGATTAGCGTGGTGGATTAAATTAATATGTATGGGCCCTTAATTATAAGCCGGTGGTTCTGTGTCTAATATCTTTGGTCGTGTCGGATTGCCGTCCCATCGGAATATCGGAGCGAGGGAAGACAGTGCACAACACAGAAAGTACAGTTTTTTTTAATCGACGGCACGGTTCGCGCAATGGCTAAGCGATTGGACTGTTGCACTGTGTGTCGTGAGTTCGATTCCCGCACGGAGCAAATATTTGTGTGATCAACAAGTATTTGCTTGGGGTCTGGGCGTTTGTGTATGTAAGTTTATATGTTTGTAAACGCACCCCCGTCACAGGAGAATTTCCTAGTGTGAGCAACATTTAATTAAAAAGAAAATAAAAAGTTGTTAAATCATCAAATGAGTCCTGACTGAAAGAGGGCCTATCAGACTAGTACTGTGTAAAAGCCACGGTACTCTTTCAATAGCCCTTTTCGTTCCAGGGTCACGATTGCCTGATGAGACGGTATCGCAAACACAACTGTTCACATGTACATTGTACTGTCAATAAAAGAGATCCGTATGCAGACAGTAAGGGCTCGTTAATATAGAACATCCGTATTTTTAGGATGGATGAATTATGGCCTACTGATCTCAGAGAGAGGAGGCCTGTGTCCCAGCAGTGGGACCATTATAGGCTGATGGTGATAATAAAAAAATCTTGAACATAAAACACGACTTAAAATATCTAAAAACATTAATTTCACGTTGAAATTTAATTGGTCTAGACATTTTTCGAATCGTTAAAATCTGAATCACCTAGCCAGGTGGTGTTTATACCTAGATCATTAAATAAATGATTCTTAGAATCATTATTTTAGATTACATTCTGTCTGTTACTAATGCAACGATTTATTGAAGAAATTAGTTTTTACGGAGCAAAAACAATGTCATCTGCAGTTATATCTGTTCTTAAAAGTTAATCGATTAATTTAAAAATTAGGAAAAAACACAAACAGCATCTGCTATTTCCCATCTATATTGGGGTTGACTTCCATTGAGTCGAGACAAATGTAGCTGAATATCAGTATTTTACATGGAGCGATTGTTTATCGAACCTCCAACCCCAGTAACTGGGCAATACGGTACCTCATGGTAAAACTGTACCCTTAGCACGACATTTTACTCCTTTACTTTACAGCGTCTTTCCAGTAAGTATTTACAGCGTTTCTTGTATGCAAAAATGGAACAGCGCTTCTGGTGTGAGAAGAAGGAACTATTTTTTTCCTTGAAAATTGTCAAAGTTCCAGTTTACTTTAGGTCTCAAATACTGAAAACTCGTGCTAAGGCTCGTGCTAAGTTGTCAGACTTTAAAGCTTCTGACTAACAGTAACGACTTTCAAAGATCTATAAAATCTATAAAGACCCCAGAACATAAAGGGCTATTGAAGGACACCATGGATTTTAGTCAGTACAAGTCTGACAGCAAGGGGATGGGAGGACTAATTTGATGATTTAACCACGTAAAAAAAGAAATAGCCGAATCTGAACTTGTTAGTTGTTCCTTGACAGGAAAATATTAAACAAAAACGAAACATGCACCCTATCCTTTCGTGGAAAACCAGCTCTATGTTAAACTAGTGTTAATAATAGTTTGTTTAATATTCTTCGTAGAAAGTGTAGTTTACCCCGTGCGAGTCGCTGCAGGCGGCTATAAAGGCGCCCACAGGAGCAATTAAATTGCCCGTAGCATGCAGTGAGGATAGCAATAATAACCTTTTCACTGAGGCAACAGTGTTGCGTTAGGGAAACTTTATATTTCAGTTATTGCGTTTGTTGGACAGGCAATTAACTTCGTTTTCATTGCCTCGGTTCTTTTTTGGTGGTCAACATTGTTGATTCTGGTTTGTAAGAGTTGCAGCGGTTTCCGAATACATAGCTTAAGAGCTGTTTGAAATGTTCACGCTGAAAACTGCTCAATACTTCTTCAATTATCTCTACACACAGAAATGCTAGCTGAGCAAAAGTGGTTTTGAATGAAGCTAGACGTATTTAAATATGCTATTATCTATGCTTTACCTATTAACTGGCTCTAGATACGTAAATAATAATAATAGAGTTAAATATCCGTCCTGGATACAGAACTCTATCCAGGACGTCGTCGACAGATTCTTAGGATCGACGAACTACATCGACGATTAGGATTGAGCGAGGAATATTCCAGGGTGACAGTTTGAGTCCGTTTTGGTTTTGCTTAGCCCTGAATCCTCTTAGCGCATTGCTAGAGGATGAAACAACAGATATAAAACAAAGCTTTAAACATTACATCTTTCTAAAAAAAGATAAACGTTTGTTGAACACTTGTTTAAAAAAAGTGTATCCGAAAAACGAACCTTATATCAACGTGTCATGACGTTTTGAGGTTATTATTATTTTTTTCTTTTTTATATTGCTAGCTCCTCCAACGGTAGTCGGAGATCTTCCTATGATACTTCACATTCATACCAGTTCTCGCAAGTTTTCCTCTCGCACTTTCATTCTGCATACTGTTTCTTTCTTTCATCATTCCTCATTCATACTCCTCCCATTTGATTGTTTAGTATCTATTCCTATCCTCTTTATTTCTTTCTTTTGCAGTGGGATTTTGATGCAGTAATCAATGAAATCTTTTGACTTTTTTGCTGTAATTATTCTGCTTATTTCTTCTATTTTCAGTTTACAATTTATTTTATTCCGTTCGGCTGCGTTCACTGGGCAACTGGGACGTTTTGAGATTACACTTCTAAAAGACAAGTGTTCAACAGACTTTTAACTTTTTGTAGTAAGAAAGTCAAATATTGTACGACTCACGTCTGCGTCAAATAGGCCCGGGTCACCAAATACCGGTCCACTAGTGTTCAAATCTGGTCTTCACATTCATATTTAAAACTTTCCTCTCTCCTCGGCATCATAGTACCGTGTCACAACACTATTTCCACTAGTTATTGCACCTCAGTCCGACGCTAAGTGACCACACACTCTACACAGACTACATAGGGTGTTAATTTGTTTGAGAACTTGAGACCGGGCTTGTGGTCGACTCAATAGAGTAGTGTAGGGCTGTGGTTACAGAGTAGCATCAAACTAGGTAATACGCCCTAGTTTATAAAACGCCCCATCAATATAAAGAAGAGTTGAAGGATTATGGGGAAAGCAATGATATTATAAGTAAAAAGGTGTATATAAGTTATACGCGCTCAGAAAGTGACGCGCTCAAATGTGGTCAATTGACAAACCTTGACTATATTTGTCTCTTTTTCACTTGCGATGCCACCCAACTTTAGCGACTAATCGTAATATAGTGTGCTATTGCAATATTAAGTTATTCATGTGTGCGTTAGTGTGCCGTTTTTGAAGATAGAATGTCATGCAGGTAACGTATCTATTCATTTATAATATCATTGGGGGAAAGTTTTGCGCAGCAGAGGTAAACTAATATAAGTTTTGTTTTAATTTAACGTTTTAGAGAGGTTAAAAAAACAGAACGACGATTGACGGAGATAGAGTAGAGTAAAACTAGATAATACGCCCTAGTTGACATTACGCCACGTCATTCTAGCAGTCAAACTTACTACTGGGAACGACTGTGGCCATTGTTCGTGTACAATATGGCCATCGACTTCGGCCGGGCTATACGCCAACTGTGACCAATCCCGCGAAACTAACCGTGGCCCTTGAACGTAAAGGGCTATTGAAGAGTCGCCATTTTCAGTCAGTACAAGTCTAGAAGTCAACAGAAGCTCGTGGCTAAATAATTACAGCAACAATATACTAAACAATTACTGTTTGTGCTGCAGTTATTTTGTAGTTTTTTTTATCTTCTTTTTGTAGTACTGTTTACTATCGACATAAATAAAGAAAATAATAGATGCATATTTCCCTATTGCGGCGTGGCCAAACCTTTCTCCTAATTAGGTCAAAGTATCACAATAATATATCTCTACTTCGAAAAATAACCCTTTGGTATAAAGAAAAGGGTCAAGAATGTCTTGAATCTGACATTTTACCTGATTGACAAGGAGAAGTCTAGGGGTAATTGAAATGGAATGATCCAATAAGCGAAATAATATTAGGATGAGGAAAAGAAAATTATTTTTGGAAATTCAATTTTGTGATAAGGGCAAGTGAAGCTATGGAATTGACCGCTTTATAATAACCTTTTCTTGAAAAAACGAGGGCCCGTCTGTTACGAAAAAATAGTACAATAGACTATTTGAAAAATTCTAATTAGGAGGAGGCAGAATGCGTGAAGAAGAGGACAGCCTTCACCTCCTGACCCGCCATGGAAGGTGCCCATAGCATCAGACGAAGCGACTTTGGTCGCGAGGCGATTTCCCGCCACCGTAGGGTTGAGCATGCGGACGGCTAGTAATGGGTGGCTTGCCGTCCGATCAAGGAACATTTCCGAGTTGATGGCGCGACTCATGGAGCTGTCATGTAAAGTATTTAATAGAAGAATCCTCGCTGCATTGTCTTCAAATTAATAGGTATAAACTGTTTTTTTTATACCGTGCGGGAATAGAACCCACTCAGTGTAGAAGTCCAAACCTTTTTTTTAAATTGTTGATTTCATGAAACGCCTTCAGAATTTTTACCACCCACATACCAGTTCTTACAAATTATGAGTGGGTGTATGAAAACCTACGAACCAAACACCTACCTAACCAGCCCGGTGCTCACTGACGGCACTATATGGCAAGTGATGAATAACCATATGATTTAAAAGCACCACAATAAAGTTGAAATTTAATTGGTAGAAACTTCGGTAGCTTTCGGAATCCCTCGGAAGGACTGCGCTTGCGCATAGGACATCACAGCGAGTTTTTGACTAAATAAACGGTGACAGAAAATATCATGAGGATAACGGCATGTCGCAGCGGGAGACACTCGTTAGCGAAGGAGGAGGCGGGTTCCGTGTGGGAGAGGACAGCCTCCACCTAACGACCCAACCACCGCGAAAGACGCCCACGACATCAGACGTGAGAGGCGATTTGCGGCCATCGTAGGCGCGGGCATGTAGACGGTGAATACGTGAATACGTTGTCATCTGATCATGGGGCACCTCTTAGAGGACCAAAGCCTGCCGGGGTCACGGTAATCGTGACCCTAGAAGATGAAGGGCTATTGAAGGAACACCGTGGAATTTAATCAGTACGAGTCTGACAGTCGTCATGCCCTGGGTGGGAGGACTCATTTGATGATTTTAAACCAGTAAGAGCATTATATGCTAATTGGTCCTTTTACAACCTTAAGAACACGACCTACGAGTGAGCAACTGGCTTAAAAACCAGCCCACATTGATCCACCTACCTTGAGGGTAGGTGGAAGTCAAAACGAGGCTCAAAAGGCCTCATTATAATACTCGATATATATCTTTATCGACCCGCTTTCGAGCGGCTCAAATAATCGAGGTATGCGTGGGCTTGTCAAACATCCCACGCATTTGTAAAATGATCCTTATGTCGAAGGCCGTAGAGGTCGGATATAATTATTTCGGGCTTTTTCTTCGGTAATTTATACTCTTTACTGGTAAAAGATTTCCATTTTGTTGATAAACAATGGCTTCTGTTTGGGCGGTTTTTATAAAAACAAATGGCTAAGTTCGAGTCGGACTTGCGTACGAAGGGTTTCGTATCATTTTCTATAATAGTTACACAAAAAGTCACGATTGTTGTTTGGGAGCCACTTTTGATATTAATTTTATTCTGTTTTTTTTTTTAATATTTGGTTGCGCAGTGGTTGTGTGATCGGCTGTTGCATAGCGTGTCGCGGGTTCGATCCCGCACAGGACAAATATTAGTATGGATTGCTGTTCCGGGTTTGCTTGTTTGTGAGTTCTTTTTAAACGTACCCACGATACAGGACAAATGATCATAATCACCATACAAACATTTGT
The DNA here is from genome assembly GCA_028554685.1 of Agrotis ipsilon. Taxonomy (NCBI): domain Eukaryota; kingdom Metazoa; phylum Arthropoda; class Insecta; order Lepidoptera; family Noctuidae; genus Agrotis; species Agrotis ipsilon. The sequence goes on from CM052979.1 coordinate 8,111,135, forward strand.
CCTGAGTGGGAATCGAACCCACCACCCCCCCGCATAGCAGTCAGGGTCACTATCCACTAGACCTACAGGCCAGTCGAATAAGACATTAATTACTTTTTAAGAAAGAAGAAGGAAAGAAAAGAAAGTACAGTACTCCAAAAATTATAATGCACATAGATATCTTCGTCACTGTTCGGCAACGGTCGTATTCCCCGAGCGTCGGAAGTCGATATGTAGATATATAGAGTGGTTAAGTGCATTTTCTTCATGCATAATTTAGTAGAATTATGTATTTTGTAATAGCAGCTCTATATAATTCCACACAGAGAGAACACGTGCAGTCACCACCAATATATAATATAAAGACGACTGACGGACCTTTGACTGACCGGCGACAGCCGCCGGCCGCCCGAATTGTTTTCAATTGTTTCACATGATTTGACATATTGACTCCTGTTTCTTTCGAACAAGGTGCAAAATGCAAGTGCATTGTTTAGGGCTCTCTCCGATTCAATGATTCGGGTGTTTCCGGGAATACGACAATTGGCGAAGATTTTCATGAGCATTATTTATTTGGGAGTGCCGTACGCGTATTTGCCACCGGCGGGCGGCGCCTCGTGTCGTGTTTCAAACATTTCGCTTTGAGTACGGAACCCTAAAAATGAAGTTGATAGTATTGTGTGGGTGTTTCTAGCGTGTGGTTGTACTACGTCTACGAAGTTTACGTTTTCTTACGTAGTTTCAAACGCGGTTTTTGTAACTCTTTGTTATTATTACTCGCCTCCAAACAGACGAAATGTGGGTGTACTATTAGATTTTAACTTTGTCGACTAACCCTTCGGAGGTGGTAGGCGTAATATTATTTATTCTTCTTTGTGGATTTAAAAGAATTGTTGGACTTTTTTTGGTTTGGCCAACCTTACCTAAAAATATTGGATTGTTTTTTTTTTCTTTTAAAAAACGTTGGGACACTAGGAATTTCTCCTGCGTCGTTGGTGCGTTTACAAAAAATATAAACTCATATATACAAACGCCCAGACCCGAACCAAATCTTGTAAATCATAAAAATTATTGCTCCGTGCGGGAATCGAATCCGCGACATGCAGCGCAGCAGACCAATCGCTCACCCACCGCTAACCGTGCTGTCAATTGTTGCAGTAATGAAAATAATTATGATTTTAAACTAACATACAAAGATTATTATCGCGAAATTCATAGTGATCTTCCGGGTTAAGCCGCGCTTTCCGAGTTTGGTCTTTGGATGGATGACCATCTGTCGTGGCGAGTTTCACCCTTGACTCAGAAAGCACGTAAAACCGTTGAACCCGGCTGTCATTTGTAGATCTTTGACAGTCGTTACTATTAGTCAGAAGCTCTAAAATTCTGACAACCAGTCTTACCATGGGGAATCGTATTACTTAGTTACTAGGTTGTGGAGGTCCGATAGGCAATCGCTCTATGTAAAATACTGACATTCAGCTGCAGCTGGCTCAACTGGAAGTCTATCCCAATAAAGTGTTTTTTTTTAAACGTTGCCCCACACTGGTACTTTCTCTTGTATCGTGGGTGCGTTTACAAACATAGAAATCCACAGACACAAACACCCAGACCCAACTTGCAGATCACACAAATATTTGCTCCGTGCGGGGATCGAACCCACGACATATTGCACAGCAGTCGATCGCTCAGCCACTGCGCCAAACGTGTCGTCAAAGTTGGGAAAGGAGAAGTTGATTTCCTAATTTAGGCAAGGGTTCGGCAGATGATCGTGAAAATTAACGGAATATGCCGTACTGTGGCCTAACCAACGACGATATTCACTTCCCTCCTCGCTCGCGCACTGGGTGGCAGTCTTTATTTTGCTCCATATTATAATTAAGTTTTTCGTGAACCGTACTTGAATTCTGGCTCGCGAGTTGCTTCCTATTGTGTGTTATTGTGTTTGTTGTTGGTATCGTAAGTTATTATACGTGTTTACGTGCGTTTTTTAGTCCTAATTAGTTAATTTCGTCAGCAATCGGTGAGTACATTTTTCATTTTATTGACTTGGGGGTACATCGAAATCATTTTATCGTCTTCTTTTGTTTTTAAAGTTTTAATTAAGTTTAGTACTTTTTAAAATAGAATGATGTTATCTCAAAATGATGAACCTCCGGATCGTGGTGGAGATTTATTTCGTCGTAATAATAAACCCAGGTCGACGCCGGCCTCCGCTAAGCGTTTGTTCAGTGAAATATCACCTTCCTATGTTACGCCCGAGGATAGATACAAACGTACATTAATGTCTGAGTCAGTTGAAAGCTCTTCTCCCGTGTTAGAAGTAAATAATGCAAGCAAAGACGACTATTATGACTTAGTTTCTCAGGCGTCTGCATATCTCTCGAAAATAAATGACCTTGTGAATGATCAAGGGTCACGCATTAATGTCGCAAATAAATCCGCGATTATGGACATGACGCAAAGAATTACTTCTATCGTTTCTTTGTTAGCCATTAAATCGTCATCTAATGAAACTAAATTAGCTAATACGGAACGCGAATTGGATAAAATAAAATCAAATACAAATGTCAATGCTGTCAAAACTGATTGTAACTCGTATTCTAATGCGCTTAAACTTCGTTTACCGAAAGTTGCTCCTGCAATGGAATCTAAACCGTCGCGGCCGTGCGTTATAGCATATCCCACTAACGAAAGATCAGCTGATTTCGCTTCTTCATCAGCAACAAAACAGGCTCTTATGAAAGCCGTCAAACCGAGTGACGGGTTTCAAATAGTAGGCGTTAAAAAAGTCGCAAAATCGGGTGTTGTATTGCGTGTCGCGAATGACAGTCAAATTAACAAGCTGCAGTCGGTTGAAGCTATCAGAGCCGCCGGGTTACGTCTTGAAAAACCTAAAGGCCGCAAGCCTCGTATATTAGTCAAGGACGTCCCATCTTCCATGGAAGACAAAACTTTCTTGCACGCGTTGTTTCATCAAAATATTAAAAACGAATTGCCAATAACTGAGGAAGAGTTTATAAAGTCAACAAAAATAATTCGTAGGCGTACCTTAGACAATGGACGGAAATGGATAGGCGTTGAGATCGAAACCGCCGTGAGAAAACATTTAGTTACCACGAAAGATAAGTTATTCATTGATTGGGCAACTTGTCGCTTTATTGATGATGTGGACATAGTACGCTGTTTACATTGTCAACAATTCGGTCACGTTAAGAAATACTGCAATAATAAATCACCTACCTGTGCTAATTGCTCTGAAACACATGAGACAAATGATTGTCCGCATAAGAATGATTTAAATTTTATACCAACTTGCGTGGCGTGTAAACGTTTTAAAAAACCATTTGACCATCGTTGCGGGTCTCACGAATGCACGACTTACAAAATCAAGCTCGAACAGTTAGTTCTCAACACTAATTACTAAAATAATGGATAGTTTAACCATAGGTCAGTTAAATCTCCACAACGATAGGGTGGCGACTTCTGAATTAGACAAATTAATAATCGATTATAATTTAGACATAGTACTGGTTCAAGAACAATATCAAAACACACACTTACGTCACAAAGTCGTACAGTTGGATGGCAAGGCGCGGGCTGGAATTTACGTGTCACGTTCTTCAAAGTTTACAGTAACGTCTTTACGTAACCTTATGACGCCCCACTGTGCAGTTGCGGAAGTCTCATCTCCCACTTTCAAAGTTTATGTTGTGTGCTGCTACTTTCAATATTCAGACCCCGTGGGTCCCCATATTCATAATCTCCGTCACGTCTTGCGGTCACTCGCGGGCTGCAAAGTTATCGTAGGCGCAGACGTTAATGCGTCCTCGTCCTTGTGGTATGGCAAAGTCCGGTCCACGGATTACGTTCGGCGTTGCGCTGTTGAAGACTTCATTGCTGAAATGAACCTAACTATTCATAACACCCCCGACGCACCACCTACTTTTTGCAGCCAAATGGCGAATCTTGTATTGACGTCACACTTTCTAGTGCAGACGTACGCTTGGATAGGTGGCGTGTCCTGCCGGACGCGTCTTGCAGTGATCATCGCTTGATCGTGTACGAATTTGTTCCGGTTTCTACTCATGGTTCTTCACATGTAATTGGTAACTTTAGGTATAAAAGTAAGGGTGCTAATTGGGAATTCTTTAGATCACTTTTTGCGTGTCATGCCAAAGATTTCACTCGTGATGGGCTGTCAGCTGAAGAAAGTGCTGAAATTATGTCAGACACCTTCATTTACTGTGCTGACATTGCCATTGGTCGCGGACCTATGACCAATATACGTAGATGTGATTGGTGGTGTGACTACCTAACCGAACAGCGTAAAACCTATCGTCGAGCCCGTAAACATCTTAACAAGCTTAAAAAACGTCAAGTCACCGGAGACTCACTAACCTCAGCTTTAAATACATTTAGAGTTGCCAGGTCCCGTTACAGAGCGTCGGTTGAAAAATCTAAGGGTAATTTGTTGCGTAAAGTAGTTGATAAATTAGAGAAAGAAGGTCCGTGGTCTCCTTTATATCATGAGTTTAAAGCCAACCGATCGGTCGACCTCGCGTTCGTTCAGAATATTAAAGTAAATAATAAACACACCACCGGTATTGAAGAAACGACGGAAGTTTTATTAAATACTCTTATCCCTGATGATTCACCCGTTAATGATAATGACTACCACCAGCAGATTAGAGCATGGGCTACAGTCGCGCCTGAATCACCAGCGTCAGACCTACCATCCACTGACGAATTCATTAATGTTGTTAAGAGACTGCCCCTTAACAAATCATCAGGTGAAGATAAAATATCTAATCGTATGATAAAGGAAGCGTGTAAAACAGCGGGCGACGCGTTATTAATTGTTTACAACCGGTGTATTGCTGAAGGCGTTTTTCCTCGCATATGGAGACATGGCTTTATACGAATATTACCTAAAAGCGGCGACAAGCCACAAGATGACCCTAAGTCTTACCGGCCCATAACATTATTACCATCTTTGGGAAAGCTCCTGGAGCGTCTTATCGTCCCACGATTGTTACCGAACGGGCCCAAATTCCATAAAAATCAATTCGGTTTTACTATCGGGAAATCAACCGTTGATGCGGCACTTTCTGTTAGGAAAATGGTTAATAGCTCCGAGCACAAGTACGTACTTGGAATCTTTCTAGATATTTCCGGGGCTTTTGATAACGCATGGTGGCCAATGCTACTACTTAAAATAAAAGCTCGTGGTTGCTATAATAATATCTTTAATCTTCTTTGCTCGTACTTTTCTAATGGATCCGCGAAACTTAAACTCGGACATCATTCCGTATCGAAACCTCTTACCATGGGCTGTCCTCAAGGTTCGGTTATCGGTCCTTATTTATGGAATCTAGGCTTCGATGATTTCCTCGAGATTCCACTTCCAAGTGGTTGTTCTTTAACTGGTTATGCGGACGATGGCCTTCTGCTCATTCAGTCGAATACTCGTGCTGGACTCGAGAATTTGGCTGACACTTGCCTACGATTAATATCTCAGTGGGGCGATCGAAACCGTCTGACCTTCGCACCACAAAAAACCTATCAACTAATTTTAAAAGGTGAGCTTAAATCGTTGCCTAGTATTAAATTCAATAATGTTCCCGTCAAGAGAAAACAATCGGTGTGCTATCTTGGTTTAGTCTTAGAGAGAAATTTCACATTCATAGAACATATAAAAACAGTTGGTGAAAAAGCTAAAAATAACTTTTATGCCCTAACTAGAATATCAAAATCTACTTGGGGTCTGTCATTTCTAACCTTAAAAACTATTTATGGGGCTACTTATTTAGGCTGTATGTGCTACGGAGCACCTGTTTGGGCCGATAGGGCCACCATAGGGGCGGCACGACGTAAATTGCTCCAAAGTCAGCGCTTGGCTTTGTTATTCTTAAGTAAAGCGTATAGGACCGTCAGTACTGAAGCTTTGCCGGTGCTTGCTGGTGTACTTCCAGTCGATCTTGAAGTGCAGCGACGTGCTGCAATGTACTTTTCCGCACGGGAGACCACTGACGCTGATTTTCTACCGCAACGTGACCGTGATAAGATATCTAGATTGTTCAAACCTCAGAACGACGTCTGGGAGGATCTTTTATCCGAATGGCAAAGTAGGTGGGATAATTCTATCAAGGGGCGGCACCTCCACCAGTTCTTTCCATCCGTTCGTGAGCGGCTGGCTAGGACGTGGCTGGAGGTGGATCACTGTGTTGCCCAATTTCTCACGGGACATGGTAACTTTAAAAGTAAATTGTTTTCTTTTAAGCTAGTTCCCTCGCCTTTTTGTCAATGTTCGACACCTGACTGTGAATATGAACAATCAGCACATCATATTCTTTGGGAGTGTATTCTTTGGCAGAACGAACGCAATATTATGTTGGATACTGTTCAGACTACATCCGGAGTCATTTATTATTCGGACCTTGTGGAAACTCGAACAAACTACCGTGCGTTCAAGCGTTTCTGCCATACCTATTATTGGAATCAAATATAGCAGCTCACAATTTAGGTCCCATTAATTTTATTAGTCATTTTACCCGTGGTGCTAGGCAACTGGGCTTCTCCCAGTTGTAATATCCCTTTGTGCCTATTGGCCTTGTTTTGTTCTGTCTCCTGCTTGCATGGAGGGAAGTGGAAACATATTTTTTTTTCCTACTCCTCCACTATTCTTTTCTGATTAATTTCGTTGCAGGACCCAAGACAGGTAAATTCATTCTCCGGGACACGTCGAGCTTCATTGTCTCGGCGCTTTTCTGGTGGTTGCCACTGTTGATTCTGGCTCTCAGGAGTTGCAGTGGTTTGGGAACAGTGTGGTGGGTTTGTCCCAACGACGATATATTACTAGACTCCTAATAACAGGCGACCGACGTCTGTCAACACATTAGGCAAAAAAGTCTTATATCCGTCTTATTTCGACCACTCCTGTGAGCCGTAAACATACCTTGAGACAGAACAGACCTTGACTTAGCCAATTACAACGCAGTACCCCGTCCCCCTCGCTTACGTAGTACCTCAGCGAGTTAACAGAATTGTTTTTGTTCCTTAGATCGTGCATGCGGAGTCTAGTAATATATCGTCGTTGGGCCTAACATTACTGACTACTCATTTTATAGACACGACCTTCATACATCTATTACATCATCTTTCTCAAATTCTCTGAAAACCACATATTTTTACAACCGCCTGGTAACTGCTTCAATTTTCTGACGATGATCGTAAACTGGTAAACAGGACGATACACCACTCAGCGAGATATTTTATTTGGCCAATACTTTATGGATTTATGGGCCATAAAATATTTGGACCGTCAGCAGCTCGGCTCGGATTTACGTCAATTTTTTATTGCGATCTTAATGAGTTTATTAGGAGAAATATTGGCCATTTGGTCTCCTTCATAAGTTGGTATTTCTTTTCCATTTATGTTCTTTTTGGCATTCTGTCTACTGCAGTTGGTTTGCTCTTGACCTTAGTCTAGGTCAGGAATGACTAAGACAAGGCCGACGATGGAGCGAGCTTACCCAGAATTTTTATTTTTTACCGAAGTCGTCATCTATCGGAGACTTCCGTCGCGCTGTGTATGAAGGCCATTTTTATTTTAGCTTGGTTAAATCATCAAATGAGTCCAGAGGACTGTCAGACTTGTACTGACGTACTGACTAAAATCCACGGTGTCCTTCAATAGTCTTTTATGTGCCGGGGTCACGGGGTCACGGTGATGGAATAAATCCCGCGACCCCGGCAGGCTTTGCCCTCTGAGAGGGGGCCCCGTTATTATGCTGACGCTCTTTGAGGCGCGCGTGTAACACAACGCGCCGTCGACCAGGGCATGGTCCATGGTCAGGCAGCGAGATGCCCTTTACTCGCTGCCCGCATGCCCGCGCCTACGGTGGTCGGAGATCGTCTTGCGACGTCCAACGCCGTGGGCGTCTATCACTGCGGTTGGGACGGAGGGAGAACGCTGTCCTCTTCTCCCGGCCCGCCTCCTCCTTCACGAGCATTACTGCTTCGCGGAAGCACTCCGTCTCGCCCCGCAGCATGGCCGCGACCAATGCCGGGCGCGAGCAACCTATCGCCGCCGTGAGAAAACGTCGGTGCTCTGCCTAAGCGGGGCAGTCTTGCACCGTATGCTCTACTGTGTCCTCCGGGCTTTCTTCGCAGTGGTGACACCCAGGCGTTTCCTCCTTTCTCATCAGACACAGGTACCTCCCGAAACTTCCGTGTCCGGTGAGGACCTGCGTCATGCATGCGGTAGGTAAGGACGCCGTGACGTCTCTCCAGCCACTCCTCAAAAAGGGGTCTTACCGCCGCTATTGCGGCGTGCCCGTGTACGAAGGCCCTTAGACTTAAATCCAGTAACGCTTGTTATCCCTCGTAATATAATACCCCTGGTACTCAGACTTTTGGGGTCGCAGACTATATAAAGGTCCACAAATGTCGAGGTAAATATGAAATGATAAAGACGGTAGGAAAATGTAACAAGCGAAGCCTTACAAGGAAAAGTAATTAATTAGTTTCAAAATCATTTTCGTTTCTTGGCCGTATTATATTATACCTACTTAAGGGATTGGGATGAAGCTGGGGGACTGGAAGGAACCCTCAAAGATGAGAGTGAAATCGGATAAAAGCATTTAGGCCTGTGACGAATATAAAGTTATAAAAATGAACAAGTAAGAATTGTGACGATTTTAAACACCTTATTTATTTTGTGGCGAATTAACTTTGTGGCAAATGCATAACAACCCCCGGACAGTTTTACAAAAGTCTAATGTCTGCCTAAGCACAACTCAGTAACTGGGTAATGCGATACCCCATGGTAAGACTGGTTGTCAGACTTTTAAAGCTTCTAACTAATAGTAACAACAAACATCTGCAAATAACAGCTGGGACCAACGGCTTTACGTGCTTTCCGAGAAAGGTAGGAAACTCGCCATGACAGATGGTCACCTAACCTCGGTAAGTGTAGCTTAAGGTACAATTCAGACCAACCGGCCGGCCCGGGCGGCATTTTACAATGCGGTAAAGAACATTGAAATCTATCACATTTTCATGCAACTTACGGGACACATCGCTAGGTGTCGCGGAAAGCCGACGGAGATAACTTTGCAAGCAAACATGAACTGTATTTACTGTTGATAGATTTCAATGTTCATTACCATATTGTAAAATGCCGCCGGGCCCGGCTGGTTGGTGTGAATCGTACCTTACACGGAAGATCAGCCTGTGCAGCTGTAATTTAGTTAGCCACGAGCTACTCCCTTCCCCTTTTTTTTTACCTACCTACTTACTTATGAAGACCACATAAAAGATCGTACCCACCTGTCGGGCACATTCAAGCTCCACACTTTTGAACACTTTTCCTCCATCACGTACTCTTTGACACATCAACCCTCATCAAATGAATAAATGATGTCGTATTTACACTCTGATGCAGATGGTTTAGGAGAATTCGTGTGAGAAGTTAGTTACTTAGGCGCCCCCTAGACCTACAATAACATTGTACAATATAATAATTGTGCAATAAGATTGAATTGCGGTTTGAATCCAAACGGTCAATTATATTGCACAATAATAAGAACTGTGCAAATTGTGCAATGTTTTCTTGTTCAGTCGGAGAATAGTTTGATCCGAGCAAACATGTCCACACAAGATTTACCTGCAGCTGTAGTGGTTTTGCTTGTGAAGCGTAAACGTAAACGAACACGTCGTTGGTCGAAAGATTGGTACACGAAAAGGACTAAATACACTCACGAAAATCTCTTAAAAGACTTGGTGTTAACTGAGGAAAAAGACTTCAATACATAGACTTCTTCTTTGCTCTTGACATTCCACAAGGACTTCCACTCCAGGACCACGAATTCTCTGTACAATTGGATACATTCGACGATAAACTCTTTTTCCTTAACTTTCGTACTATCTTTTCCTGCAATTTTTGGGAAGCATGCATGCGTGTCTCCTACTTGCCGACGAAACACAGACTAAAAAATATTGCGCAATACTGACACTACACGACGCAATGGAAAAATATGGTGCAATAAAAATTAAACTCGCTCAAACTTTCGTTCAATCATTGCGCAATCTTCAATATTAATGCTAAACGGTAAATAATATTGTGCAATTCGTAATATTGCACAATATTATTGACCGTCTAGGGGCCGCCTTAGTTTGATGTCCATACATTTTTGTGTTTTAAGTTTGCAAATACCTTCAGAATGCTATTGCTGCTTCCCCTCAATCTATGCTATGCCGGAGGTTGTGGGTTCGATTTTCGAAGGTTTTAAGGGTTGTATTATTCGAATTATATTCGTCGATAATGTTTTTAGAAAGAATGCCAGGTTTTAGATGAAATGGGGAGAAGAACTTCTCCAGAAGATATTCGAAAAAAAATGTTCAGTACCCTTAGCAAGAGTTTTCAGTATTTGAGACGTAAAGTAAACTGGAACTTTGACAATTTCATACAAGAAACGCTGTGAATACTGGAAAGACGCTATAAAGTAAAAGAGTGAAAACTCATGCTAAGGGTACTGTTCTGTTTTTATTACAGTTCAACTATGTAGTATATATCGCGACTACATTTTGTTTTATAAAGTAAAATTGTCAAGTATTGCGCGAAAAAATTGTCACCTGTCGCTAAAAAAGTTTTAAGAAACATAAACGTACCTATGTCAGATTGTCTCGTATAACCGATATAATTTGTGAATTTGCCGCCAAGACAATTATGTCTCCTATAATTGGAAATTGTAGCTTTTTATGTCGAATTGTTGGATTGTCAGTTTTAAAGTAAAAAGGTGAAAGATGGCTATACAAACCGACAATAATGTCCCGTTTTACCATTTGGGTACGGAACCGTTAAAAACCATCTAGTACTGTATTATTTTTATCTTTTTCTTAAACAGCCTTAAAGATTGTACTTACGAAATATAATTTATTGTTAGGAGGCAAAAGGATGATTTATTTAAAAAAAGAAAGCCCTAAAAGCTATTTAAATGAAGTTTAGGAGGTACTCAATCTAATTACCCGGTATTTCGGTAGATCTATTACAATTTATTATTCCTACTACCTTCCTAAAAATATATGTTTTTTTAATTTGTTTTTGTAATTGTGCCATTCATTTCTCTTTGATAACTTCGTGATCTTTGTTTCATACGAGTACACACAAGCTTTTGTAACAAATAACGAACATGTTAAACTGTACCCCACAGCGGGACGTCGGCGGCAAAATGGCGGAAAAATGGCGGCAAAGTGAACACGTTCAATTAATTTTAAATTGCTAATAAATTCGTCTTTGTACACATTCTGGCTGTTGAAGGAGAAAATTAATAACATTTTCTATTTTTATTACATGAGTTTTATTGGAAGGAGTTTATTTTTGTAAAAGTTTAAGAATTTAAGCAAAAATGCCAAATTCTTTTTTTAATACAAAGAAGACTGGCTGACTATATATACTATATAGTATATCTGTAGTATATATAGTATATCTGTAGTATATATCCATCTGCAGGCAGTTGTTCCGGGTCTGGGTGTTTGTGTATGCGAGTTTCTATGTTTGTAAACCCACCCACGACACAAGAGAAAATAGGTTACTTCAAGGCAAGCTTTACCAACTTCGCTAACCATTAGGCGTGATATGAAACAAAATACCTAAAAATAAGTTAGAATATGGTCCAGTAAATATCACACAACGATCAAACAATAAAAGTAGCTTGTTTGTCGAAAGGTACGCTAACAAAGCATTAAAAACACAAAGCAATTAGTGCATTCGTAACGTCATGTACTCATGTAGCTGAACAACAAACTTTCATTGTTTATTTTTTTATGACAAATGTACAAACGTACTTTTTGCTAAGAGCATGGTGGAGCCCGTGGCATTTTTAACATTGCCCCATTCTAGGACTCTAGACACTAGGACTTTTCGTTATCATGAGTGTTAACTCGATAACTTTTCATTCAAATTAACTGATTTTTTGTGTATCTTTACAAGTCTGTTTAATTTTATTCAAAAAGTTTTTATTTCATATCAATTAATCATTTATTTCAAGTAGGCCAGTTTCAAGCACTTTTGAATAGTCAAAAGACAAAAATAGTCAAAAGTAAAATAAAATACGTGCTACAGTCCCAATCACATGACATAATAACTGTGAAAGTACTGTAGATGCCCATTCCAAAGCGTAGATATCTATGGAGAAGAACGGGTAAGAAACTCCATGGACATTCTTGATAGCATTCTCTGTGATAGCAGCAATCACCGTTGATTTCTCAAAAAAAAAAGATCCCGTCATCACATCCTGAATTGATTACCACGGGACCTGAGACCGAGAAAACAGGGTAAATACGTAAATATATTCCATTCCAGATTCCAGCGAATTGAGAACTTCATCCTTTTTTACGAGTCCTCCCGCAGCCGGTATGGAGATGAACTAGCCTTTTACGTTCCAGGATCACGTATACCTGTTGAGACAATCCCGTGACTCCGGCTGGCGTTTTGGCTTATGGAGTCTGAAGATTGATAGCTCTTTGAGAATTTGGAACACGACGCGCCGTCGACGAGAGAAAATGAAGTACTAAGCCTTAAATTATACATGCGAATTTAAAAATTCAGAAACTGAGACTTCATAACAAAACTTGACTTGATTAAAACGAGAAGCTTACTTATAATAAATTCAGTTTCCAACAACATTTCTCCCGGCATGTCCCACTGGGGAGAAATGAATAGAGGCGAGAGTGCATAATATTTTGAGCTATAATAAACTTTTTTTTAGCCGTCAGAAAACTGAAAAGTTTAATCTGTGCGACCTCTAGAGTATTGTCGTTGAATTTGTTTTGTGAAAACGTCTGTTTGTTTTTGAATGGAATGTTTTAATATTTTATATTTTAAGGCATTTGGTCAGTAGCATATTCTAGCCGTCTTTATATTGAAGATTGATTCAGTCAAAAGTCTAGGAATTATAAGTAGATTTTGTAACAAATAATTTAAAAAAATCGTCTTATAAAAGCCTTATGTGTATAAAGACAAGGGTCCGGTTTCCACGGCAGAAAGGTCATACCTAATTATGCGCGGAAAATAGTTAGGTGGAACGGACTCCTTTTTAACCCCCGACGGAAAAAGAGGGGTGTTATAAGTTTGACGTGTCTGTCCGTCTGTCTGTCTGTGGCATCATAGAGCCCGAATGGATGAAGCGATTTCAATTTAGTTTTTTTTTTGTATGAAAGGTGACTTACCTGCGAGTGTTCTTAGACATGTTTGATGAAAATCGGTCGAGCCGTTTAGAAGTTGTGGGGGTGGAAGTGGGGAAAGGTAATCAAGGGTCTGCAAATATACTCGAGTTGGGTATCAAATGAAAGCGTACTGAAAGGGAATTTTGATGAATTAATCGGGAGTACTCTTAGCACCATAAAAAGATATAAGTAAGTACCTTTAAAAATTATGAAATAAAAATAAATTTAAAATGTAAAAAACCCCCGACCCAAAAACCAAGTTCCCTTTAAAAAGTAAAAAATAATAAAAATACGTCGCGTTGGGGGACTGCAAAAAAACAGGAGATGATAAATAATTTGAAGCAGCCCCCAACGCGACGTATTTTTATTATTTTATACTTTTTAAAGGGAACTTGGTTTTAGTGTCGGGGGTTTTTTAAATTTATTTTTTATTCATTAAAATAGTTTTGCGTTTCCATCCAGAAAGAGTTCAGTTGTCTGATTCCCAGAGCAACCTCATTTTTACTCTCTTTGCCTGTTGAGCGACTCCCGCTCCTCTTTTTCTTGGTGAATACATATATCAGCAATTTTCTCTTGTAAATTATAAGAAGTCATTAATGGGTTCGCTTCGCTCAGGCTTTAATATTATTCGGCCGGACTTTCATATTCGAATGAATTCTCACTGTAAATCTTTCAGCAAGTGTTAAGTTAAGCAAGCCGTTAAATCCTTTCAGAGGGAATGTAAAATAAAGGACTAAACCTAATTTCTGTCCTCTGGATTTAAATTGAGTGGAAAAATTATGTATATTCATAAAGCCGTTGTGGCTATTTTTCATTTTAATGTTTATTAACTGGCTCTGAAATGGGAGGTTATTGTAATCTTATAATTTTATTTTAAATACCTCGTTGGTTTATTTATCGCAAGCAAGAGGTTCTGGGTTTAATTTTCAGGACTGTATTATTGTTATACATAAATGGAAAGACTGTCTAACCGCACTGCTGAAGTTTGCGAGTAGATATGAATATGCGCACCAACGACTATAAATTACTAGACTCCGCATGCACGATCTAAGGAAAAAAACTATTCTGTCAACTCACAGAGGTACTACGTAAGCGAGGGGACGGGGGTTGTGATTGGCTAACTCAAGGTCTGTTCTGTCTCAAGGTATGTTTACGGCTCACAGGAGTGTTCGAAATAAGACGGATATAAGACTTTTTTGCCTAATGTGTTGACAGACATCGGTCGACTGTTATTAGGAGTCTAGTAATATATCGTCGTTGATGCGCACAGTCCTTTTGTGGAATCGTACCATAAGAACAACCCTAATATTACCTATAAATAAAGGTAAAAACCGTGTAGCAAAACTTGACTTGCAACGTGCAACACGACAGTAATTCCTTTGCCTAAGAAAACATTTGCTTGAGTTCCCACATGCATACTGTATGATGAAGCCAGTGCTTTAATATTTCGCCTAGCGTTGTTTTATTTTTACACTAGCTGTTGGCCGTGGCTTTGCTTGTATTAATTTAGAATTTCACAACATAATTCGGATGTTACATTTAGCGCTATAATCATCTACCAAGCCTTTTCCCAACTATATCGGGGTCGGCTTCTAGTCGAACTAGATGCTGCTTAATTTTGTTTTACATGGATCGACTGCCTATCGAATCTCAACAACCCAGTAATGGGGCAATACGATACCCCATGTTAACTTGTTGTTAGACTTGTCTCACAAGTCTCAAGTCAAAGATCTACAATTAATGACAGCCGGGACCAACGGCTTAACGTATGCTTTCTGAGGCACAAAGAATCTATTACATTTATCTTCTTATATATAAAAATCAATTGCTGTTCGTTAGTCTCGCTAAAACTCGAGAACGGTTGGACCGATTTGGCTTATTTTGGTTTTGATTTATTTTGGGAAGTCCAGGGAAGGTTTAAAAGGTGAGAAAAAGAGGCGGTATGAAGTTTGCCGGGGCAGCTAGTTAACAATAATTATAATACATACCTATTTCTATTCTTTACTAGAATCTAGAAAAAATAAAAACCAAAGTATAATGAACAGAACTAGTTACTAAAATACTACATTTAAAAACTAAAAATACAGGTAAAATATTTATTTATTTTATTTTTAATATTTACAAGTATAATTAGTAAAATCTAAAATGGTCTATCTGAAATAGAAATAAAACTGCGTATAACACGCGAACGAAAATAAGACGTGATTCAAATAAATCTATGAAACCCATTTCGAAATATCAGAACCGAGTACAATAATATAGAGTTTGACCCAAATCTGTAGCTGGCATCAATACAAAATGTAATTTAATTGAAAGCTTGCGAACCTCCGAAAGTGCTGTCAGTATGTACGACATCGTGTACACACGGGCAACTAAAGTTGACCAACTGTGAGCAACACCTGGCAACTCTTCTTTGGACATGTGGTTCCAAAATAATAGCCACAAAGGTCGGTCTTCATTGTTAAGCAATGTTTGTCAAGGTGATCTTCAGATTGTTAGTATCTTTTTTTTCATTTATTCAGGGTTCAGGGTTTACTCATGGCCCCAATCTGGCTTAAAGGCAAAGATGAACTGACTAAAAACCCTCTCCAGTTTGGCTTTTAGTGAATAATAAAACCATACCGCAGTTTTTATGAATAACCTTTTGCCAAACCAGGAACGGGACGGTTTTTTAGATTTTAAAGACTATTATTATCGTATTCACCGAAATGCTAATTTACTTTTATTAATTACTTTAAAAATATTCAACTCTGCCACTACAGACAGTCAGTCGCCCGTGTGGAGACAACCACCCGAAATATAGGTATTACACATTTTGAAACTGTAGGTATAAACCATTCTGAAATGGAAAGTTCAGTAGAAGACAGACAGACGGATTCAGCAGAAGTGCGAATTAATGCAATTATTTTCAGTTGACCCACTTACTTACCTTTTCAAGCGTATCTACGTGAAATAACATTTTTAAACTATTGCTACAAGAATCAAGTTATGGTACGGGTATTCGGATCCAATAATCATAAAAAAGCGAAGAGTTCGTTGTCTCTACTATAATTAATTATTATATAGAGGAAAGTAATGTGAATTTGTCTGAAATAATTGATCATGTTCGCTGGGCAGACATGGCCAAAAATTGCCCAAAATATAGATGTTTGGAAGGAGAAAGGGAGGCTTTAGGCCCAGCAGTGGGACACAAGGCTATTAAAAAAAAATGGTCGCTAATACTAATGAACCAATTACCAAAGTCTTCACCAGTATAAAGCTATTACTGTTTTTTCTCATCTGTGATAAGGAAGGAAGTGGAAATTACAGTCGTAGTTTTTGTGAAAACGTTATAGTTTTGTGAGGTTTCGGTTTGGTTAGGGTCCTTTAAACCTGCAAAAAGAAATAGAAAAGAAGCCCTGCTTGGCGAGGCTTTGTCGACCCTTCTTAGTTCAAAATTTTACTGAGTCATAGCCATTGTCTAATCATCCGTGCTTTTACGATATCCTTAGAATTTTTGCGAAAATTCTAGTTATAAAATCTTTCTTACAACATATATACAGACAAACCGATCTCCCTGCTTAGTACGCAAGGCAAAGATGGGCAGTAAATGAACTATAAATACTTTTATGTTATTTTTACGGCATTTACCGCCGAACTAAACGAATGTTTTATTACTTCGCAGTACCCATAGACTAAAGTTTATGATATGTTTATAGTTTTACTTATTTGGGTATCTGGGTTTTAGTGAATCTTAGAGTTATTAAGAAATTAAAAGTAACAGAATATACAGAAACGGATATCATCATCATCAGCCTTTAATTCAGAGTATACAGTACCGGATCATCATCATAGGCTTAAAAATGTTCCCACTGCTGGGACACTGGCCTATGTGAAAGGAGGTGGGCCATAATCAACCATGTAGGCCCAGTGCGGTTGTTAGATGTCACGTGTCTCTGAATTTTTGGCTCTAGGACATGCCGTTTTCCTCACGATGTTTTCCTTCACCGTTTTGAGAGCAGTGGTGATGAAATAAATTACACAAAGTATTGCGCCTGGCTGCGTTCGAACTCACGACCTACAATTTGCAAGTCGGGACCGATAACACGGGCCACTAATGCTTTCAGTAACGGACAGAATTAGGGGTTATTTTCTAATGTTTTTTAAACTATTTCTAAAACAACTAGTGGACGCCCGAGTAGATGCAAAACATGTCGACCAATCACCGTCAACTTTGCGTGAGTAGGTAAGTGACGCCGGGGTCGCGGGACTGCCAGGGTTGCGGGACTTACTTCATTACCGTGACCCCGGTACATAAAGGGCTATTGAAGGACACCGAGGATTTTAGTCAGCACAAGTCTGTCAGTCCCTCCCGCCCTGCCCGGGGTGGGAGGACTCATTTGATGATGTTACCACGATAAAAAATAAAAAAGTAGGTAAGTGACAAGCACCTAATTTTGCACTTCTATTCTTTTCTCTATGCTTCTAACTTTCAAGATTTATTATAGATGTAATCTAATTACAGGTCAGTTTAAAAGGTTGTTGGTTGTTGTGAGTTCGCCACACGATAAAAAGGTTTGATCCTGTTCTCTTAGTACTTTCTATTCAGATTCCACATTGTGTCCTCGTTTTCGGTAGTTTAGTGCTATATGTAATTATTAATTTGTTCTGCTTTCCGTGCGGAAAACAGAAATGGGGCGAATTTACAATAGTATAAAAAAAACAAATGTACCTGTGGCTAATAATTTATACATAGGTACTTTTTTTCTTTGGGAATTAATTTTGTGGCGAACTTACAACAACCCAGTTTTAACGGGACGTTTTTGCTTGAATTTAGTTCTGTATACCACTATATAACGACCTCTCATTGCATACGCTTTCTTTACAACGAAAGATCAGAAAAACTGGATTCTGTTATTTTTAGGTCCAGTATACATGGCGTCCACAGGCGTGATAATAACGTACTACAGTGACTTGGCAACAAAGGAAGGTTGAGTGTCATACAGGGTCCTTACTTCGGCCCGCCATTGTTCTTTGAAAGTGAAAAGGGTGACACATATCATAAAATGGTGGAGGATATAAAGAAAATGTTTTAAACGCGTGTGTTTAAGGGTTCAATTAGTTGAATTTTATGAATGGATTATTATTTGTATTTAAAACTAGCGGCCCGTCCCGACTTCTCATGGGTGGAAGTCATCTAAAACCTGGTCCCTATGGTTAGAAACAAAAAAAAAAAGATTATCTGAATCCGGTCCTGCCGTTTTCGAGTTATGAGCTTAGCAACACATTTTGCGATCCATTTTTATTTTAGAGATTATAGAAGATAGATAGATATTGGTATATAGAAGATAGATATTCGTTAAAATACTTATTAAGGGCCAGGGGGCTTAGACAAAGTAACATCGCTTTGTACCGAAACGATATCTAAGTTCGTCATCGTCAATGAGATAACGACAAACATTTCGTAGCCAATGTAACAATATGGTCGCGATCGTTGTGTCGAATTGTTTGTTCGTTAAAAAACAAAAATATTGGTTACGGTATCGAAAATTTAGCTGTCAGCTGTCAGTGACAGTCAAGAAGTTTAAAAAATCAAGTAAGTGAATAGTGTTATTACTTTTAGATCGCTTCCAAAACTCATTTTTATATGTGACTAGTGTTCAAACGATGATTAATTTTTTAGTGATACACTATGGAGTCTATGGAATCAAGAGTTCGAGCAAGTCCTGAGCAATAATTGGCAACGCTCGCTGCTTGAATATAAAGAAACGTAAGTAAATCAAAGTTTTATTCATGAATAAGTAATTAAACAATGGCTCGATCTAGATCGAAGACTACAGACAAGTGGAAAAAAGTAAGGATCTAATGAACATTTTTTGATAGACTGGTGTGATGGTAGAGTGGCTAGCAAGCTACTTTCTCAAGGGTTTTGTATAAGTGGACATAACCTTGCGGTTATGAAGGTTGGCTTGTAATCAATACTCTGTTATTACTAGACTGGGGACTTTTGATAATGATGAAGATGATTAACCTCTGACACCCATAGTAAAAAAGAAAAAACGTTTATTGGCACATGGCATAAAAACACACAACAATAATAAAGAAAGCAAATATTTGAGAATAACTTACAACTAAACATTAACCTTCTTACTACAAGAAATTAAATACCAATAAATAATAAAAAAAATGATAGTACAGTACAAGCTATGGTGTCCGATGGCCACATAAGAGAAGATGCCCCACAATCTT
This sequence comes from Agrotis ipsilon, assembly GCA_028554685.1. NCBI lineage: Eukaryota > Metazoa > Arthropoda > Insecta > Lepidoptera > Noctuidae > Agrotis > Agrotis ipsilon. Next base: position 8,130,569 of record CM052979.1, read on the forward strand.
ATTGTTATTTTTCAATTTATTTGAAAAGTTCTTACCATATTGGCTTTTTATTCTCATTTACACTTTTAACATAGGAACTTATGACTGATTTTTATTCATTATAGGTGTGGGCAGATTGGAAGTCAAAGACAAAAAAAAGGCATTGACCATTCAGCACCATGCAACTGGGACTGGAGGCGGGCCAGCAAGCGGGCAAACCTTGTCAGCTAACGATGAACGCATGCTGGCTATAATGGGTCCTTTAGCAGTGGCAGGACAAGTCCATATAGGAGAGCTAGGATTTAATGTAAGTATTTATTTATTTATTAAACTTTATGCACAACAATGTACAACGGTGGACTTAAGGGGCCACTAGTAATAATACATATAAAATACTTAAAGTACCTTCAAGGCTCCTGCACAATAATGAGCTAGTTTTCTCTAGTACAAACAGATGCTGCATGATTCATAAGATATTACTATTAACATTGGTTAATAATAACCAACATTTATGTTAGTTAATGACAACAGTGTATACTCTACTAAGTCTGTGATGACAACAAAAGTTACTTACGTGACATGAAAGACACCATTTCATTTTTTGATAAATTATTTTTAACGGGGTTAAACTGGTTAATAATTGGTATCTATTTACAAAATAAATATTATTTTCTGACTGAAAAAACGTTACTTTAATTTTTACACAAAAAAATAAATACTTACATTATTTCAGTAATACAAAATTTCATTACATCTACCACTTATTTTTATTAAAACTACCACTGGCATTTTTTTCAGAGACCTCCGAGTACTACACAAGATGATTCCACACACGTCAACCAAGCTGATTCAGTATTTTTTGAAATTTTAGATGGTAAGGCTAAAGACTTAAAATCTTACTTCTTCTTACTCATATTTATTTATAAACGTGGAATTTTGTATGGATGGATGGATGTTTGTTACTCTTTCACGCAAAAACTACTGAACGGATTTAAAAATTAAAATTAATTAATTTATTTTGTTGGGGTGACAAAAAAATAAATTTAACTTTTTTTATATAAGTACCATAAATAAGTGATTAAATGATCCATTAATAATGATTAAAAGAAAAAATTACCTTAGGGATAACAGCGTAATTTTTTAGTTCATATAAGAAAAAGAGTTTGCGTTGGATAAAATTTAGTACACACATAGTTGATAACCCAGATTAACATTATAGTTTCTATCGGTGAAGGCCCTGGCAACAGCTAGTATTATATTTATTTGTTATTATACATAACAAATAAATATTTAAAATATAAAATTATCTGATATTCCTAAAGAACCTCAGTTTTGCTATATTCCATTATATCTGTATGGCAATTTAATTCGAAACCCGTTCAGCCGTTTTTTGCATGATTGAGTAAGAAACTAACAAACATCCAAACCTTCACATTTTACAAAATAATAGCAGTATCAGATTTAAGAAACCATTTTGAACAAAGGATAAACAAAGGAAAAACTATCCAAAATAACACTAATTTTCTTTTTCAGGAACTCCACAAGTGACTTCATCTCCTTAACTTTCTAATTCAGAACCCTCAAATAATTGACTTCCGCCTAACTCATCATACACGAACGCCATCACCCCTTCCGCTCGTGCTCACTCAGACTTCGGCTCAAGAACGGCAGCCTGTTGCGCCAGACCCGCCAACCACACAAGCCCCTGCAGCGCCTGCATCGCTGTCTTAATCGCTTTTGGCGCCTCTCCCAGACGTTTTCATTGTGTGCAGCCCGCAATACATTTAGAGAATGCATAATTTACCCTTTTATATTATAGTCAAGGAAATTAAATATTTTAAACTTCTTGATTCTAACAGAATAAATACCTATGTACTATGAGAACAAAATAAATCTTTATTTTAAGAGAATTGTTGTCTTTTTTTTGTTTTTTTACGTGGTAAAATCATCAGATGAGGCCTCCCACCCCGGGCGGGGCGGGAGGGACTGTCAGACTTGTACTGACTAAAATCCACGGTGTCCTTCAATAGCCCTTTATGTTCCGGGGTCACGGTGATGGTATAAGTCTCGCGACCCCGGCAGGCTTTAGCCCTCTGAGACGGCCTCGTCATTATGCTGACGCTCTTTGAGGCGCGCGTGAAACACGACGCGCCGTCGACCCGGGCATGATCCATGGTCGGACGGCGAGTTGCCCTTTACTCGCCGCCCGCATACCCGCGCCTACGGTGGCCGGAGATCGTCATGAGACGTCCGACGTCGTGGGCGTCCACCACCGCGGGTGTTGCGGAGGGAGGGCATTGTCCTCTCTCTCGCGCGGCCTGCCTCCTCCTTTGCGAGCATGACTGCTTCGCAAAAGGAGGCGACCGCCGAGAGGTCTCCGTCTATCGCCGCCGTGAGGACACGTCGGTGCTCCGTCCATGCGGGGCAATCCTGCACCGTATGCTCGACTGTGTCCTCCAGGCGATCTTCGCAGTGGTGACACCCAGGCGTTTCCTCCTTCTTCATCAGACACAGGGACCTACCGAAACATCCGTGTCCGGTGAGGACCTGCGTCAAGCGGAAGGTTAGGACGCCGTGACGCCTATCCAGCCACTCCTCAAAGAGACCCCTCTTTACTACTTTACTTACCGCCGAAGAGAATTTTTGCTAATGCGTTAATATTTGTTTAAAATTTAAAATATTTGTTTAAAACAATGAGTGTGAAGTATGTCATCAATCAATATCAAAAATCTGCTGCCGAATGATGAAATCCGACCATTTTTGTTTCGTTAACTACGATAACTACAACCTTTTGGCATTCGTTTCGTTATCTTTTTTGACGATCACGATCGAGGCGATGGCGAACTCTAAAAGCGCTACTTGTCTACGCATTTGTACGGAACAAACATGATAACGATTCGTTACTTTATCGTTTCGTTACGAATTGTAACATTGTCTACCAACATTCGATAACGATGACGATTGACCACGTGACTTAACGCGGCTAATGTCAATCCCATACATTTTTGTCATAACGAAGTTCGTTATCGTTTTTAAATTGTTACTTTGTCTAAGCCCCCAGGTTATTGATCACTGGATTTAAAAACAGAAATACGCTTAACTATATAACTGCACCCAAAATGATTCTTTTTTATCACGTTATGAGTCCTCCCGCCCTGGGCGGGACGGAATGATGGTCAGACTTCAATAGCCCTTTACTTTCCTTCGTCACGGTTACCTGATAAGACAGTCCTTTTCTTTATCGTGGTAAAATCATCAAATGAGTCCTCCCACCCTTGGCAGGGCAGGAGGGACTGTCAGACTTGTACTGACTAAAATCCACGGTGTCCTTCAATAGCCCTTTATGTTCCGGGGTCACGGTAATGAAATAATTCCCGCGACCGATAAGACAGTCCTACTACTCCGGCAAGCACTAAAGATGCATAAGATATCAAATAATGGCTGACAAAATATTTCTACCACACTGCTTACATCAATAACAGTACTAGCGTGAATCTATATTGCGCTATAATCTAAAATATCTAGTACGTCCATCCAGCGTTCCTAACATTCCACTGGATACTAATTACTAAATCTACACGAATATGTTCCACATTCAACGTTCCGTAGGGATGGGATGGAATGCGGTAAAAGCCGAATATGCTCGCTAATAGGCCGATTATTACGCGGCTTGCCGAGAATTCGGCCCAAAATACATATTGGAAATAACGAAAATACCGCAGCTTGCAAAGCTGGCTTCATTTGGCGTATCTCGCATTTTACAAGCTAACATAATGATACAATTTGTAATTTTCACTTGTTTCTGTACATAATCATAAAATAGTGGAGAAACGGCACTCTTATTCACTTTTTTATCGTACTACTAGCTGACCGGGCAAACATCGTACCGCCTCAGAAATAATAAAAAAAACCTAGAAGGTTTTTTTATTATTTCTGAGGCGGTACGAACGCAAGTACAACCTTCCCTGGACTTCCCAAAATAATTTAAAACCAAAATCAGCGGTCAGCCGTTCTCGAGTGTTAGCGAGACTAACGAACATCAATTGATTTTTATATATCGTACTATATATATATATATTTATGTACGTTTTTGTTTAGTTAATGAAACAATATGTACCCAACGGATCATGGATTGTTACAATTATCTACCTGCTCTTCAATTTCTTAAATGTCTTATATTCTATTTCTAACGAAATTTTAGATTGTTATTATAAAGAAAAATGCTTGGATAAAGGAGCGCTTACGGGTTACAATTACAAATTTCGAGATGTTTAAAGGGTTTAAATAGCATGAGTTTTCAAGATTATAGGATTAGTTTAAGATTACACTGGTTTTAGGTTTAACTCTTTGACTACTCAAGCTTTTATTCTTACTATTTAATTCATGTTTAACTAGTCCCCAGGATTAATAAATTTACGGAGCAAAACTAAAGTATTTAACAATATACGTGGTACTCGAATAATCTACAAAGAAAATACATTGTTGTTCAGCTTTAATCTCCATACTTCAAGATTTGAGAAAGTGTTTCAAGATTGCATTGAAGTGGTTAATCTAAGCCGAAAAACCAAGAATCGCCGAAACCAAACATAACCACAGCCACTACATAGAATATCAATCATATGCCTAGCAGATTTAACATACATATAATAAAAAATATATTTTGCTCTTCTATTCTCTATGCTTTAAGATCTAAGATCTATACATTCCCTTAAAGATAACTAAGCTAAGATATACCTAGGCCGAATACCTTAGCAACATTGAGGCCAAATACTAATCCCATCCCTAGTTGATTTAACAGATAAATTACGCAATATGTTTAGGTAGTGGGTAAATATGTTGACACGTTTAAAGTAGGAACGAGACGTATTTATCGTAACTGGTAAATAAAACAGGTATCCGAAAATAGTAGACAGTCGGAACAGTTACTGTTGCACAAGATAACAAACCTTTTTATGACAGTCACAAGATTTTGCATTTATAGTATGACAGTTATTTTTATTAGAATAAGATTAAACATTCTACTGTTGCGACATTATGTGACGGTCTCGTCACAAGCTCTTTCCTTTTCTCGCATAGATTCAACACCTAGTAATTAGAAAGAGAAGTACCAACTGGTAGCAAACTTTGCGCGTCTTCTTCGTAACAGCTGTTCAGTGTTCATCGTTCCCAAACAGCATGAAAAACAGACTGTTATTTCGTAACAGGTATTTGGACCTGTTATTTACTTGGAATAGGGACAGGCGGAACAGATACGCGATACCTGTTCCAGTACTCCTAGTTCAAAGGAAAGCTTATAATATTATGATAACGAATGGCGAATCATTGCCGGTTGGCTGACGTCAAAGATAGCTATGCTTTGTTACGTTAATAACTTTGAATATTACAAAGGGTGGTAGGAACATGCGAGTAGCTTTTAACAGAAATTTGGAAGTTGAGATATCAATTGCCATACAATAAGGTGAGGGTGAAGCAGATATGTAATTTTGCGCTATCTGCTAATCAGGGGGCCAATTCTCGGTTTTAGAGATGGTGTCGAACTCGACAAAAAATTCTAATGACGTCATTTTCGTCAAATTTTAAAAATTGCTTTGTCAAATACGCCATTTGTCGAAAGCTAACGTTAGAGTTCAGTGAAATTTGTCGAAATAATGACGTTAGTAGAAATTTTTGTCGAGTTCGACACCATCTCTAAAACTGAGAATTGCCCCCCTGCTCTTTACTAGGAATTTCTCCTGTGTTGCCAGTGCTTATATTTTAAACACACATACATGAACAGTCGACCACAGGAAATTTTGACATCTTACAAATATTTGTTGCGTGCGGGTATCTTACCCACAACAAAAAATGAGGAAACTAGAAAAACGCGTATTTACAGATATTGCTTGTTTCATGGAATAGGATAGGATGGGATAGGATAGAATTAACCTTAATCTTATACCTTGAAGCTTTGCTACTCAAACATTTCTCTACCAACATCTAGATATAGTTTATCAAGTCGTGAAAGCCCGCTTTGCGAATAATGTCATTGTTTGCGAATAGCTCAGCTTTATTCCGGTTCAGTTAGTTTGGGAGCGACCTCAGGCAATCTTCTGACTGAGCGTTGGATATGTCACGTTTCGGAGATGTGGTGGACAACGAATAATAATTTTGAAAGTATTAACTAAGGAGTATAGTGTTGTACTTGCTAAAGGCATGGTTTGTGTGTCGATATTTCATTAGTGTATATTCATAAGGAGTTTGGTAAGTAGTTTGAAACATTACCAATAGATGGCGCAACGTGTAAACAGCGTTTAGAAAAACAAGCGAGCGAGAAATTCAGCTACGAGTGTAAGTGGTTGCGATTGCATAATTGGTTAAGGCGTCTGGAGTAACTATCCAGAAGACGCAGGTTCAAATCCTGCTCGCAGCTAAATTTTTCGTTCCTTGAAAAATATCTTTATTTATAAGGTGGAGGGTAACTCGTACAATTTGGGAATAAAGTAGTCTCTCGCTGACATGCATGTTTTACTGACGTTACAGTTTCCACCGAAGCGTAAGGAAAACAGATCAAAGTCTTCAACTTTGGACAAAACTATTGTCGTAGAATCAAAAATAGTTTTTTTTTTAAGAAAATGCTGATCAGATTAATACTAGTTCCTAGTGTTGGGGCCACAGTACCGGGAAATACCGTTAAGTATCGTGACCAAGGTCTATTATGGCAGGATTTCCCGTTAATGGGGCCCTCAATAAAAAAAATGTTACACTCACCAGGTCCTAGCAACGGGTGCGTGGCAGACGTAGATGTAACGCTGGACGGCCAGCGCCAGCGTCAGCCAGATACTTGCCGTGTGGAACATCGCTGGTATAACCTGGAGACAAAACAAAATCATCATCATCATCATCATCAGCCGGAAGACGTCCACTGCTGAACATAGGCCTCCCCCTTAGACCGCCACGCCGAACGACAATTCGCCACTTGCATCCATCGGTTGCCCGCGACTCTCACGATGTCGTCGGTCCACCTAGTGGGAGGCCTACCTACGCTGCGTTTTCCGGTCCGTGGTCGCCACTCGAGAACCTTTCTTCCCCATCGGTTGTCAGTTCTACGAGCGATGTGGCCTGCCCATTGCCACTTCAACTTGCAAATTTTACGAGCCTTTTTATGTCGGTGACTCTGGTTCTTCGCCGAATATCCGTGTTCCGGATTTTATCCCGCAAAGAACTCCGAGCATAGCTCTTTCCATTGCTCGTTGAGTGACTCTTAGTTTCTCTAAAAGGCCAGCAGTCAAAGACCACGTTTCAGAGCCATATGTAATCACTGGCAACACACACTGGTTAAACACCCTTGTTTTGAGACACTGCGGGATTTTCGATGAGAAAATTCAAAACAAAATAGGAGCAATTAAAAAAAAAGAAATCGTTTCCCCGCACTAGGAATTTCTTCCTGTATCGTGGGTGCGTTTACAAACATAGACACTCACATACACCAACACCCAGACCCGGAACAACTACTTGTAGATCGTACAAATATTTGTTACGTGTGGGGATCGAACCCGATACACGTCGATCGCTCAGCCATTACGCCAATCGTGTCGTTTTTGAAGGTTCTAGTGCTTACTAGCTATTCCTCGTGGTATCACCACCACTGCTAGGCTCCTATTGGTCGTAGCTTGATTTTTTTAGCCTATAGCTTTCTTAGGCAAATGGACTATCCGACACCAAAACAAAAAACAAATCGAGCTAATTTTTCCTGAGATAAGCGAGTTTAAACAAATTATTCAGTTTGATAATATTAGTAGAGATGAATATAATGTATTATTAAAAAGAAAACAAAGAGGAATATAAGAAGTAGTTATTTATTATTTTGTTAAATAATTATTGCTGTATGACCGATTTTCAGAAAGAAAACAGGCGAGAGCGTTTGAGTGGAGAAAAGACCACTCACATGTATTTATTGCATGTGGCGCAAAATAAAAATAAACACAAGAAAGATAAACATCTGTTGAACATGACTGTCAATGTCAAAACGACATTTTCACACAGATGTAAGGGTCGTTATGCATTTACACTTATTTTAGACAAGCGTTCATCAGAATTGTTTAAATTTTTGTAACAAGCATGTTTGGAATTCAAAGATTCAAATATAGAACGCAGAACTAAAGAGACGTTGACAGTTGTCAAACAGAATAATTTTAGTACTGTTTAGGTAAAATTTAAGCAACATAAATTCAGGTGTTTAAAGTTTAAACATGTTCTCTCAACGTAGTTTGATAGTTATCATTTTATTCCGTCCTCCATGTAAATGCTGCGAAAAGTTAGCAAATGTTTCAGTTTAGTAACAGTCTGACGTATCTTGTTCGTGACAATGAACGCTACATTTAATAAAACTATCTCTCGCCGCATTTTCGTGTCTGATCGCAATTAACTCAAAAACTACTAAACGGATTTTCTTGCATCAACTGTAACCGTTACACAAAAACTTTTAAACGTCTGTTAATAATAATATAATAATATAAGGTCCGTTTTGCAGTCACACTTTTATAGACAAGTGTTCAACAGATGTTTAACTTTTGTAGTAAGGCTGTTATGGTTTTTTGTAAATTGGTTAAAATATGACGATTTTTAATGAAATGCTGGAAAAAACCGAATGAGCGGTTTCATCGAAAATGTTGCTCCATCAAAAGAGTCCTCCAACCCAGAGCAGGGCGGGAGGGACTGCCAGACATCTACTGACTAAAATCCACGATGTCCTTCACCCTTTTTGTACCGGATATCGGTATACATGTGTCCCGCGACCCTAGTAGGGTTTGGGCGTCTAAAGGGCCCGGTAATTATGCTGACGCTCTTTGAGGCGCGCGTTGAACACGATGCGTCGTCAACCGAGGCATGGTCCATGGTTGGACAGCGAGTCGCTGTGAAACTAGTGATCTAACCTGGTGTTGTGTTGTTGTGTAAAAAAATAAGATTACTACTTTGTTAATCCTTACTTTGATGGTTTTATATTAAATCTAAACCAGTAACCACGAGATACTGTCAGTGTGACGTCACAGGTACAGTCGACACTTATTTCCGCGCGTCGAGACGACGCGTTCCTTACAGGAAATTGTGCATTTGACGCGAGTAGCTCCCGTTTAGTTACATTTTCAGGCAACGAGTGCCGACGACTAGGTTTTGTGGTTTATTCAATTTCTGTGACACTACTCTTCTTGCCATTTTATCGGTAGATATCGGTAGACGAAAGATCGGAAAATTTGTACCCTTTTAAATTTTATGGCGAGATGATTTCAAGTACTCTTTTACGATGTCCAATTCAGTTGCTAAATCTAATCAATTAGTCGACTGGCCTGTTGGTCTAGTTATCTAGTGGTTAGTGACCCTGACTGCTATGCCAGGGGTCATGGGTTCGATTCCCACCCAGGACAAATATTTGTGTGATGAGCATGATCATTTGTTTTGTGTCTGCGTGTAATTTATCTATAATTTGTATGTATTTAGAAATATATAAGTATATTTATCAGTTGTCTAGTTCCCATAACACAAGCTCTGCTTACCTTGGGACTAGACGGCGTTGTGTGATAGTTATTTAGTTAAATATTCACTTTCAAAATACTTAAACCCAAATAAAAAACCTGATTTTTCTGCCTTTTTTTATGGATAACGCCACAGAATCTTTCGTGCCGAGTCCGTCTCGCACTTGGCTAGTTTTTGTATGGTCAGACTGTACACTAAGTAAAAATTTCGGTTGGAAACGAAATCCCACATACAGATGTAAAATCAAGAATATCCTTATCCAGTATCGCAATAATAATAAACAAAGACACTTCAAACAATTTGAATCCCTTTCCCAAACTATTAGAGAGACATATTGCATAATTAATATTCAAATATGGGTATACGGCCTACAGCTTCAACCTTCAAGCCAGATTAAGTCTTATCTGCGACGCATTCAGCTGAGCTAAACTTGAGGCACAAAGACGATGTCTATAGAGCCTATAATTCCCTGACAGCCTATATCGGAACCCTCAGGACGCCGGATGATAATATATTGTGTGGAGATATTATGTAGGAGGTTTAATATTATCATGATTATGGTGCGTTATGATAAACCTGACGGAAATATTTAATTCCAAATTCCTACACAACCCCAAAATTTGCAAGTTGAAGTGGCAATGGGCAGGCCACATCGCTCGTAGAACTGACAACCGATGGGGAAGAAAGGTTCTCGAGTGGCGACCACGAATTGTAAAATCGCTTATGGAATCAATTTTTATTTGTAAAATCGCTTGTGAAAGCTCCATGTAATGGGAGCGAGTCTATTGCCGAGGCATAATATGGATTTTTAGAGAGACCGCTACTGGGAAATCCAATAAGGAAAAATTCAAAAACACTTTGGCCAATCCGGGAATCGAACAATACAACCTCATGCAGTGACGACCACAAGATCAAGACATTAAAATAAAAAATGTAAAAAAAATCAAGGAGTTGCACTTGCAATCCTTCTTTTATCGTGGTAAAATCATCAAATTACTCCACCCACCCAGGGTGAATCTACAATGATCTTTCAATAGCCCTTTACATTCCAGGGTTACGGTTACCTGATGAGACAGTCCCGCGACCCCCGCAGGCCTGACCCTGTAAGCGGCGGTCCCGTCATTTTGGCACTTGCAGTGATTAGAGTCAAATCAATACAGCAAAAATATTTTACCAAAAAAAAAACATTTCTATAACTTTTTAACAAACTGTAAAATTAAGCCGTATTTTCAAACAATTTCAGATTCCGTTTCTTTTGTAACACAATTTTCGAATTCTCAAACACCAGTGGACCGATTATACAAAAGTTACCAACTTATGTTTACCATCAAGAAAAAAGTTTTCACGAACATTTTCTTCGGAAAAGAGCATTTTTAAACTGCAAGATAAGTTTGTTCTCTCTTTTGCAAGTACCGCAAGTTGCAAACGGATTTGTGTGCAGAAAATATCGGATTTTCTAGTGCTTTCGAATGCTCAAAGGGTATTGCATTTGAGCTGCGGCTAGATTTTATTCTCATTTTTTCGCATTTTATCAATTTGGGTGTCCCACAAGCCGATGTTACACACGAGAGGAGCTCGTGGTAAATAATTACAGCCGCACAGCCCAATCTTCCAGGTTAAACCGCGCCTGTCTAGGTTGATCTGTCGATGGGTGACCATCTGTCATATCGAGTTTACTCCGTGCTTCACGATTTTAGTCGTTGGTCCCGGCTCTCATTTATAGATCTTTGACAGTCATAAGCTCTAAAAGTCTGACAACCAGTCTTACCTTGAGGTAATTTTGTATTAACCAGTTACTGGGTTGTGAAGGTCCGATAGGCAGTCGCTCCATGTAAAATACTGATATCCAGCTGCATCTGGTTCGACTGGAAGTCGCCCCAATATAGTTGGGAAAAGGCAGGCAGATGATGACGACCCAATGTTACCACATTTAAAAGGAATCATTACGAATGTGGGCTATGTACGATTGCTGGTGGAGAATATTGGTCAAATACAATAATAGAAGAATTAGGTAGGGAATCATGGTTGCGTTCTCAAACTGCAAAAGCCACCTTTTCTGTAACTTAAATGTTCGGCTTCTTTAAAACCAATTAATTTGAAAATTATTACTTACTCGAAGTTTAAAAAGAAACCCAGCAGCAATAACGTAGTCTACAGACATAACACATCTACTAGAAAAGGGTACTATTGTATAGTTAATTGTATAAAACAGGGCCGTACTCGGATAGTGGCACTTTAAGAAAATGGACACTAAGCATTGCCCAGGGCCCCACTACCCGTAGGTTCCACGATTTCAGTCTTGCGGATGACAAACATGGGTAGTCGGCGTCCGATAAATACCAGGCCTGATTCGACGGCGTTTTGTGTTACAGTCGCGCTTGTTAGAGATGTCCGCATACCCGACGGAGAATGTTGTAGTATGATTATGACGGTCTTTTTCACTCCTTGTCCTTTCAAATGGTTACACTAGGTATTTGCCAATAAAGGATCCCCTATATTATTTTGCCAAACTATTTATTTATCAATAAGTGTGTGATACAGGAGGCGCGGGATGCGCGGCGGGAGTACCGCGAACATCCGTGACATGAGCATGTTTTTGAAAGGACAACCAACCAAGTAACATAACAAGCTCATAATTTCGTAATTTTTCATGATTTGATGATCATGAGGAGTTTTGAAAATTTGCACATAGATTCTTTATACAAAAATACAGATATAGACTTGTATATCGGGTTTCGGAATACGATAAACAATGTTGTATAACCCTTAGTTTTTTTAGGTTACATTTTCTATAATGCTCACACGAATTCGAGGCCCCAAAGGATAGTAGGGCCCCGGGTAAATACTCCGAGCGCTCTTTTAAAAATACGCCCTGGATAAAAGAAAGACTGAAACAAAATGAATTGGAGTGTGCAACAATCCTAAGCATTTCGGACATCCCTTTGTGGAAGTATCAGTCAGGCATTCCAGTCGATTCTTTTTCAACCATCTGCGCCTTTTACAGAACCTGTTTTTCAGCATCACTTACAAGGATACCTAAAAGCCTTCTATTGGGTTTTGAACCTTAAGTGAACTGTGTAGAGTGGTAATTGGAACAATGTAGTAGGATTTAGGCATTCGTTGAGATTTCGATTTATGTTGGTGAAAATGGATGTCTGCTTTGTGGAGCTAAAGCATTTTGCTCTGTCGGTCTGTTGTACGAGTGCACGGATTTGTTAAAAGAATGTGCGGTGGAAATGTGACAAAGCTTTGGCTTGCAATGTTTCTGAAAATCACCGTTATTTTTTTATATAAATGATATATTATTATTGTTCTGCAATAACTTAAAATATTTGTATGAATTTGTTTTCAAATAATACTGAGTTGATTTACGACTGTTTGTGATTTGATAAAAAACGAAACAGTTTTTTTCCGTTGTTTACATCCCAGGGCCGCGGTGCCTTTTTAAGAGAGTACGACGACCACGGCAGGCTTTATGTATCATGTGTAATCGGGAAAAGAAGTGTAATGGTGTGACAAATAAAAAAATTGTTCCTAAATAAATATTTTTTGATACGTATTTTTTTTAACTTACGTCAGGGCTTAACATTTAAAACTGACGAAGACACGACACTTTTAAAAATTCCAAGACGTCTCAAGCAAGTACAGTTTTTACTTGCTTCTGACATTAAGATCATTCTGGCATTAAGATGTCATGGTAGGCCACCCGGTGACAATATGTAGGTACTGCCTACCATAGTAACTATATCGTTTGTGTTGGACTGTCATCTCTATTTTCTTTACAATAAGGTTGAAATTAGATTGCAGCTCAATACTGTAGTACCTGGTTAAAAAATGCCATTGCAAGTCCATTTGGTAGTGGCAATATTGACTTTGGTTTAATTCCATCGGAACGGAGGCCAACGGAAGGGATCGCAAACATTTTTTATAACCATCCATCGACACGAATCAACAGTAAGTAATGATGGGACTCACATGTTCGGTTTATCGATAAAAATAAAATTTGAATTAAAAGAAGTCGATAAAGACAAGTTTAGTTTTTATTTTATAATTTCAATTACTAATATCAATTATATTTAGGTATTGTAGAGGTTTTGAAAATTTGATGTTTTCCTTCACCGTTTTGTGAACAGCAACAACAACAAAAATAACTTTTATCGACTATCGTAACAAGTCCTCAACAACTCACCGATAAAACATTTCCCCGAGGTATCGATAGTGATCCCAACACTAGTTTCCAGTATAATCGGCGGAGGCCATCGTTTGTATTGCATATTGGATATCAACCCCGCACTATTTGCTGTGTGCTGATAGAATTTTTACTAATACTTTATCGTTGTGAAAATGTAAACCCTTAACGTATTGTTGATGACCGTACGGTCGGATGGAAATTTTTAGAAGGATAGCACATAATATCTACTCAAATATGTAATACTAGACCTACAACGGTTTAGCCCTTAGCACAAAGTGTGGGCCCTGAGCATCCGGACGCGACCACTAAAGTTGGTCGCATGCCAGAGGGACATGGCTATCCGTATGATCCGAGGATACCGCACGATCCCCGGCGAATCAGCTAACCTCATTACCGGATTGCTACCCTAGGATCTGGAGGCGACTGCCCTCCAGCGTGTTTATGAGTGGCTCGTGGAGGTGCAGCGCCGTTGCATATCCCCGCTGCCTCGAGAAGTCGAGGCGCGGCGGGAAGAGCTCTGGAGCGATCTCAGGGCAGTATGGAGGGGACGACTGTCGCAACCATAGTCCAGGCTCTTTGAGCAGTGGCTGAATAGGCATCACGGCCTACCTACCGCATAACGCAGGTCCTCACCGGACACAGAAGTTTCGGGAGGTACCTGTGTCTTATGAGGAAGGAGAAAACGCCTGGGTGTCATCACTGCGAGGATCGCTTGGAGGACACGGTGGAGCATACGGTGCAGGACTGCCCCGCTTGGACAGAGCACCGCTTATTTTATTACACTGTACTATTGTTAATTTGAGATACAACTCGTTTCTGCCGGAGGATTTTTCCCAAATTACAGACATTCAAGAGCAGACACTTCGAAAACCATACAAGATATCTAAATGCTCACTGAATAAAACTTACGGGAAATTTATTAAGCTTTAATTTCGTTCATACATACTATGCCGCTAGGGCGCTTGGTTTCCGAGATATAAGCGAAAAACCAAAATATGGTAGTTTCAAACCGCCCCATCCCCCACAGCTCAAGGGCTAGAGGCGGAGACTTTTGATATGTTCACCTCATAACTATTTCAAACAAAATTGCGTAGTCAGAAATTGTGTTCCAACACTTTCCCTCTATAATTGTTCGTTGACTGGGCTATTGATGATTTTACCGCAATAGAAAAAGATATGTACGCTACTGTTCTTGATTACCGATAACTGGGGCTCTGATCCCCTACTTATTGTGTAGCCGGGATTAGCAAGTACAAAGATCATTGTACTATGTGTTGTGTGCTTTGTGATTGCAGCTGATTGGTTAATCGACGGCATAGTACAGTTAACAGCAAAAGTAGGTGACCAAAATCAGAAATACAATACTAATAATCGGAGTTCGCATCAGAACTGTGTAGATGAACTAGTTATAGCCGAAGAGCTACTGAACCTTCGACTAACGGTCTTCCTGTAAGGTTAGAAATTTGTACACTTATGATTTATAGCACGCTAAGGGCAATAGGGACGACCTGGCAGGCGTTAGCCTGGCAGGCGTTAGCCTGCCAGGTCATCCCTATTGCCCTTAGCGTATGAAACATAAAGTACTAGTACTCTGTAAATTGTTTATTTCAAATAGGCCAATTACAGGCACTTTTGAATTGTCAAAAAACATATAATAAAACTAGTAGTAAAAGTATTTACGGTGCTACAGTCCCAGTCACAAGACAAAGAAACTGTGAAAGTACCGTAGGTGCTCATTCCAAAGCGCAGATCTCTATGTAGAAGAACGGGCAAGAAACTCCATGGACACTCTTTTTCAATCGCCAAAATTATAACAGGGGCCTAAGTCTACTAATTTATAAACGTTACAATGGTCTCTCAATGGTGTGTTTTTGACAGTTTTTGTATGGCAAATCTGTCAAAAACTTACCATTGAGAGACCATTGTGACGTATATAAATTAGTAGACTTAGGCCCCAGGACCTTTGTTACAGTAAATCAAAAAATAAATTATACAATAAGTGTTCACCATTTAATTTAATAGTAAGCTTTTTCCTCTTTATAACATTAGTGTTAATTTAATTCACACAAAATCCTCCTATTTCCGCCTTTACAGCAAAATCTGATAATTATTCGCACGTTTATCACGGCTCGCTTGTTCTCATGCAATAAGCTGATAGTCGATATTGCTCGCACTGTAAATAACCGCCTACAACGTGTTCGTTCCACGCGTGAACACCCTGTATTTGGAATAATTAAGTGTCGCCAGTAGTTATGGGTCGCGGGCAAAATGGGCATATTGGCACATATTGGGCATAAATGAGTTTAAGTCAAATAAATGCCCGCTCATTGGGCATAAAAAATACTAACTTTGTTTGGTTAAAATGAAAGCAGAAATTTAACTGGGCAAAAATTCCAGGCAAAAGATACAAAGGTAAGTAGTAAGGTAAAGGTTTACGGGCATTTATTGCGAGTTTTTTCAAGACTCAATATGTCCACCATCATCCTCCATCCTCTAGTCATCCTAAAAATAGTGGATTTTGAAGTCACTTGTCATTTAGTTTATTAATTTGAGTCTATAAACTTTTGGGAACAAGTATTATTTTATAAGATTTCCACCATATACAATCAATTGAAAGATGCTATAAAAATCTTATCTTCACCTTTATTTCAATATAACCTACATTTGATACAAATAAATAATTAACTATTTTTTAATATAGGAGTTTTAGTGTTGCAAGAATTATTAAGTTTTATTACACTAAAATTCTCGCCTATAAATAGAATGTGTGCCGTGCAAAGAAATCTAAAAAATGCGAATCTTAACAAGGCAATAAATTGCACTTATGAAAGTTTAATTAAAATTCTAGGTTTAGCTCCGATAAAAGTTAAGAACTAGGTATAAGTTGCGTGTAACATGCTAGTCTGAAATAGGCAGGGCCGTCTGTGGGGGCCTTGGGCACTTATAGAATGCCCAGTTAAGCCGAGAACTGTTACATCAATTGGATTTTTTTTACATGGTAAAATCATCAAATGAGTCCTCCCACCCCGGGCAAAGCGGGAGGGACTGTCAGACCCTGTATGTACCGGAGCTGCGGTATCCTTGTGTCCAGTGACCCCGACCCAGGCCTTTGGCCCCTTTAAAAGGGGGGGGGGCGGCGTTTGCGCATTGAGGCGCGCATGGAACATGCCGCGCCGTCGACCCGGGCATGGTTATCTGTGGGGGCCTTGGGCACTTATAGAGTGCCCAGTTAAGCCGAAAAGGGTTATGTCAATTGGAATAAGTTTTGGGGAATATCATAGACATCTCTTGGCAATTAAAACAGCGCTTGACAAGAAGAAAACCATTTATAGATTATTTTTTTGATGTTATATGTTAGATATCGCTATTTGGCTTATACCATTAGATGCGAAATTTCTATATAATAAAAAAAAAAACAAAATGGGAACCTTAGAATTAAGGCACTTTTTACTAAGAATCGTCTCTAGGGTCATAGGGTCTCGCCTGCCGGGGTCGCGGGACTTATTCCATTACCGTGACCCCGGAACATAAAAGGCTATTGAAGGACACCGTGGGTTTTAGTCAGTACAAGTTTGACAGTCCGTCCGTTCTGTTTCCTCCGTTCTGGCCGGGTCCTCCGCACCGGCACGAACTCATTAGAAAAGATCACTTTAAATCTCCCAAAAAAAAGGTCTATCTCTTGTACCCTAAATTCATAAAATAAATATAGAAAACGTAAAAATACTATTTAATCATGAAATTAAATAATACGTTATGCAAGGTATAATAATTACTGATTCATTGTCACTACTAACAATATGCGAAGCGTCCTTGAATATTTTAGTAGTTCACTGGGCTAAAGGAACTCGGGCCCAAAGTGCCAACTGCCCAAGTGCCCAATGAGAGCGACGGCCCTGGTTGTATGTTATAAAATTGCTTTTTTTAACAATGGGGTGAAACTTTGATTGAGTTTAATGGGCATATTACCACAACTATTCCCGACTATGGATCAAATTAATCACAAATAGCAATCGCCAAGGTTGGTCGGGGGTTTTATATAAGAGTTGTTGTAAGTTTGCCACAAAGTTAAATGTCTAGTTTTTTAATATAATAATAATATTCCACAACTATCACACAAAACGCCATCTAGTCATAAGCTAAGCGGAGCTTGTGTTATGGGTACAACTGATAAACATACATATATGTTTCTAAATATATACATATTGTAGATAAATTACACCCAGACACAGAACAAATGATTGTGCTTATCACACAAACATTTGTCCTTTTTTTTACGACCCCTCCGGCGTAGCAGTCAGGGTCACTAACCACTTGACCAACAAGATCCTCATACATTGAAAGTAAATTCGCCACAGCTAGATTTTGTTATTGTAAATTATTGCCACATTTCTTCATTTTATATGACTTTTACTGAAAACAGTGGCACCAACACCTCTATGATCCTGTTCTCCTAGTACTTTTCTGTTCAGATGCCACGTTGTCTGCAATGATTTATATAAGTCAATGTTCCTCGGTTTCTGCAGTTTTTACTAGATTTTATTATTTAATTGTGCTGCTTTCCGTGCGACAAAAAGAAATGGGGCGAATTTACACTAAACAAAATTCAAAAAATAAAATCTGTGGCTATTTACTCGTACATTTTTTTTCATGGCGAATTAACTTTGTGGCAACAACCCTAGCGAGACGACAACCCTTATTTAGGGCTCATTTTTTTTTTAATTTAGTTTTGTGAAAATTCGCCCCATTTCTTTTGGCCGCACAGAAAACAGACCAATTAAATAATAAAATCCAGCACTAAACCAGCAGAAACCGAGGACACAATGTGTAAAAATTATTGTTAAATGAAGTTATGTGGCTTTACAATAACAAAATCTAGCTGTGGCGAATTTACTGTCAATGTATGAGGTTTAAAAAACTGTGGCGCTTTAAATTTGTGGCAAACTTACAAAGGTTGTTTTTACTTGCTATGTCTATGTATGAGAAAAGTTACTGTTTGAAAAACATAGTGAGTTGTTCCTGTAGGGGTCAGCGAACAGGCAAAGGGACACGGTCTTTTTACATCAATCGTGCTGGGCATTTCTAGCGGGAAAAAACCAACCAACTTTTATTTTTGCTGTCTTTCGTCAGAGCGTGCCGTTGCCTGTCGGTAAACTAGTCGTCCTCAAAGGCGTCTCAGGGCTCAAACACACTGCGAGCCTAGCGCGGTGGCGGCGGCGGGCGCGATAATAATGAATGTATGAAATCGCCGCTTGTGGCCACATTGAAGTGACTAGGCGGGGAGCCTAGCGCGGTTGTTACAAGCGATTTTGCGAGCCTAGGCGTTGCTAGGCAACAACCGACATAACGGGCAGGTGGCAGGTGTAAACGCTTGGTCGGCAGTGTGGACACGTATCGCGCCGGCCGCAGCGCCCGCCACCGCGCCTGCCACCGCCGACGCGCTAGGCTTCCAGTGTGGACAAACACTCAGTGTGCTTGCTCTGTTCGTTAGATGTGGAAGCTTTGGTACCTACTTGTCGGTTTCAGCTTGCAAGACTATTTTACAGTTTTATCGTCCATTTTGGATGCTCGAGGACTTCTGAAGGTATCTTAGTATGCGGGCAAACAGTTGTCTGCCTCGTAAGGCCAGTCTCGCAAACCGGATCGAAAATAGGTGCGTCAACACTGTGGACGCCTAGCATATCTGCACATAGACACCCACGCACACGGCGTAGTATCGACCCCGCTCCATCCATTCGTCTATGCAAGGGTCTATGGAATTTTAACGCACGACCATGTATGTACTCACGCGCTTGAAACTATTTTTTTCTTTTTTTTATCCTAAGTTTATTGTAAACGTAACGTTTTTATTCAAGAAACTGCTCATCATTTCATCATCCATTGTCGTCATTTCACCAAAGACCAGTACCCGGCGTTCACACACACAGAGCGAGCAGCCTCGCGAGGCATTTGCCGCGCGAAGGAGCTCGGTTAGTGTGGAAGTGTCTTAACAATTCCGAAGCAGGAGAAAATCGTAACATCAATTTGAAAATCACTTACCTCATTCATATAATTCCAAGCTTGACACGCTCTGACAGGACTTAGTGGCTTGTAGTGGTTTCCGAAGGTGTACATGTAGAAGAGCCAAGGTGCCGGGAAGAGCATCGTGAACATGTCGCAGAGAGCCATCGCCATCAGCACCACGTTGGTGGGAGTCCGCATGTGGCGGCGGGAGAGTACCACCACTATGAGGGTGTTGGCTACCGTTGTTGTTGCGAGCAGGAAGGGAGCGATGTAGCTATGGAGGTAATAGGGTTATGTTAAAGCTTTCACCATCTAAATATACAACGTGTAACGTTAAAAGCGCAAAACTTCTCGTGGGGTAACTCAGCACGTATGTTACTGAACAATGTTTGTTCTAAGACGAGAAATTGATCGAGCCCATCAGTATGAAAACTCATTTTGTATTTTTGCGAATTTCCAAAGTCTTAGAACAAGCATTGTTCAGTAACATGCGCTGAGTTACCCCACGAGAGGTTTTGCGCTTTTAACGTTACACTTTATATATCTCAAAGGTGACTGACTGACATTGCGATCTATCAACGCTCAGCCCAAACCACTGGACGGATTGGGCTGAAATTTGGCATGCTGGTAGATGTTATGACGTAGGCATCCGCTAAGAAAGGATTTTGATAAATTCTACCCCCCAGGGCTTAAAATATGGGATGAAAGTTTGTATGAAACTTTGGTCTTTTTTAAACCGACCGGGCTCAGACTGCATGCATAAAGCTAGTATATATGAAATGAAATGAAATGATGTGGGCATCCCTAAGAGATTTTGTAAATTCTACCCCTAAGGGGATTAAATCTCCTGTATCATGGATTCGTTTACAAACATTTAAACTCGTATACACCCGGACCCAAAACAATAACTTGTTGATTATTAAAATATTTTTTCTTTTGTATGGTTATTGAACCCGCGACACGAAGCGCAAGTCTCCGATACCTTACGAATTTGGTATCCGACCGACTGTCGCAATTCAAATCCATAGAAGCTCGTACACAGGCACGCGTCAAGGATACCAAAGTCGTAAGGTATCGGAGACTTGGGTCGCGTTGTATATACAAAGGGCCTAAGTCGCTCAGAAACTGCGCCTATGCTTATTTAAAATCGCGCAAGGGTTAGAAAAGCATACATGTTATCTAAATACTTGCGCTTACAGTTTTACCCTTACAGTATTCCCTAGTAGCTATTAAAAAAGGTACTCACCCATACATAGGTTCAGCATAATTGATCGGAAACTCGCAAGTCACATTCAAATAGAAATGCGAATGATTCGATTGGCAGAAGTCGTCGGCGGTAAAATTCGAATATCCAGGATAGCCCGTCTGATTATCATAGTAATTATAATTTATCTTTGAAATATCTTGATCTGTGCTGTCTCCATCTACGATTTGTTTCGTTGAATTGAAGTCCCCGAAGTAGTCGACCCAGTCTTTGTCCGCCATCTTGTTTTATTTTCGCGCTATTTTGTTGAATTTGACATGTTGGTTGTTACGTCATATTGTGTTGTCTGTGGACAAGGAAAAATAGAATTTTATTATGTTGAAATGGAAAAAAAATGGTAATTTATTATAGAATGTTTTAAATAAGGCATGTTTCATGAAAATTTATATGTGCATTTAGGATAAAAGTTACTGAAACAAATAAAACAAAATATTTTTCTACTAAATTTCAATCGAAATTTGACGTTGTTAGTTTTAATGGTAATGCTTGAGGGCCAAAGCCTGTCGTGCCACGGGGCTGTCACCGTGGATTTTAGGCAGTATCTGATTGTCCCTCCCGTACCGCCTTGTGAAATCGTTAATTTCAATTAGGTCATCAAAGAGGTACTTTGGAACGTCCATAATTAAAATTAAAGGAAATGGAATGGGATGGGATTTTTTCTACACCTTCTTTGATGATATTACCACAATAAAAAAATGGGGCAATGTAGTAACAGGGTGGCATACGTCTCTGGGTAACTCCAGGGAAAAACTGCATAATTTTATACAACGTGTAACGTTAAAAGCGCAAAACCTCCCGTGAGGTAACTCAGCACATGTTACTGAACAATGTTTGTTCTAAGACTTTTGGGAAATCGCAAAAAAAAAAGATTTTTCATACTGATGGGCCTGATCAATTTCTCTTTTGTATGAAAAACCATTATTTTTTTGCGAATATGAACGTTAATCTTTTTAAATATATTTTCGCAAAAAAATTAGCATGAAAGTATTTTTAAGGAAGCTATAGGAATAATTAAACATAATAATTAAGTCTTCGCTATTTCCGAACACCATTTATTCAGTTACATCATTAATTATTATAATTCGGAGGCCATAAACTCTGTTCTTAATTATTATTTTCAGGCATCATTAAAATGGTCCAACAATTAATAATTTAACTTTAACAGGTAGCGGCCATTTATGTCAAATTGAACAACTCATTTTCAATATTCTTAATTTTATTTTGACATCCATAATGTAATTATTAATGAAATTAGTGATTTATATTAAACTAGTTTCTGCTCACTATTTCAATCGCATTCATGTATTGTCAAATTAAACTTCAGTTTCTTTTTATGTACCTGTGATTATGTTCTCACTGCTAGGACACAGGCCTCCACCTTATGTGAGAGGGGCGAGTTTTAATCCAAAACTGTGACCCAAGTCGGAGTCGTTAGCAGCTAAGATTTTCGTATTTTACTGATTTTACCTACGATTAGCATAGATACCACTACAAAAAGATTAACATCAGTCTGTTGAACGCTTGTCTAAAAAAGTGTTACTGCAAAACGACCCTTAGTGTCTAAACACACTATGCCGAAGATACGCGACGGAAGTTCGGCATGATTACGCCTGCAATGCTATTTGAATTACTGGCGACACATTATACCGAAATTACGTTGCGTTATAGCGTACAGCGGAACTTCAGTCGGGCGTAAGTTCAGCGGAAATTGGGTCACACCTCAAAAGTAATAAGGCAACCCTAACAGGATCACTTTATTTTGCATTTGTCTGTCCGGCTGTTTAGATAACACGACACAACGCCACGACAGCGCTCGAAACACTGAATATACACACAAAATTGCGCAACTGAATTTCTGCCGCGTAAGTTCGGCACTTATGGTGTGTCATATCAGCCGAATACGTTGGAACGTAAAATCAGCCGCGGAACTTCGGTCGCGTAAGTTCGGCATAGTGTGTTTAGACACTTATATCAACGTGAAATGTCCTTTCGACGGTTACAGTTTTTTAGAAAAGTGTTCAACAGATGTTTATCTTCCTTTTGGTATAGTGTTTAAGACTTTTATTGTATGGAAAAAGCGTTGCTAGTGTACAAACTATTATTATTTCCATAAAAGTTCCCGTGTAATATACGTCACAAAAACTTGAAAAACCGATAAGCCTTCTTTTAAAAGGCGTCGGGTTGGTAGATGTCACATCTCTTCGATTTTTTGGTTCTAGGACTTGCTCGTTTCTTCATGAATCTGCTGTCTGATGCCACGCTGATATCATGAACCGTGATAGTTAGACAGTTGATTTTTTCACAGTTGATGTATTTCTGTTGCTGCTATAACAATAAATACTAAAAGACAGAATAAAATAAATATTTAAGGGGCCTACAACAGATTTTTATGGCTTTCGTTTTTATGGCAATATGGTACGGAATCCTTCGTGTGAGAGTGCGACTTACATTTGGCCAAACTTTTTTTTATGTGCCCTATTTTACCACTATTCATATATACGACTACATATTTTTTTAAATAAAAAACGTTGCCCCGCACTAGGAATTTATCCTGTGTCGTTGGTGCGTTTACAAACATAGAAACTCACATACACAAAAACCCAGATCCGGAACAACTACTTATAGCTTATACAAATACTCGTATTTGCTCCATGCGGGAAGCGAACCCGCCACACGCAGCAGTCCAATCGCCAACCACTGCGCTAACCGTGCCATTGAATATCATCATCATCATCTCAGCCATAGGACGTCCACTGCTGAACATAAGATAAGATTTTAAAACTAAAACTATTAAATAAGATTTTAAAACTAAAACTATTAACGTTGCTGGGACTTCCGCTGGATTCAACCAATGGGCCACTCCAGGCATTTATAAAAGTCGAGCGAGATTATACGAGTTGTATGGTCTGAGACAGTACAAATTTGATAAACCTTTTCTAGAATATGTTAAAAATTATTCTAAATTATTTAAAAAGATTTGCCGTATTGCAAAATCGAAATTTTTAAGTGAGACTATTAAAAATTCTAGTAATAAAGTAAAGACCACTTGGAAAATCATTAACAACGAAACGGGTAAATCACTCAAACAAGAAAATCAACTTGAGATCATGGTTGATAATAAATTAGTCAATAAACCAGCTGACGTAGCTGAGGCATTTAATGAGTTTTTTGCCAGCATTCCTGCAACTACGACTCGCTCCTTAAGTTCGTCACCATCTAAGGCTGAACACCTCTTGCAAAGTAGCGTCCCTAAATGTAGTCAGGTATTAAGATTCGAACATGTAGCGCCCCATGATGTGGTTAATGTTTTTAATTCACTCAAGTCTAAAAACACAGGTGATTACTGGGGTATTTCTGTTAAACTTTTGAGCAATATAATCGACATTGTAGCCCCCTATCTTGCTATTACTTTCAATAAGTGCGTTGACTTGGGTACTTTCCCTGATCTCATGAAGAGCAGTAAAGTCATCCCTTTATTTAAATCTGGCTGTAAAAATAATATTGGTAATTTCAGGCCAATTTCTATTCTACCTGCATTCAGCAAAATATTTGAAAAGTTAATACTCAGACAGTTACTTCGTCATTTTAATTTAAATGGTCTTCTTCATAATGATCAATACGGGTTCACAAAAGGCCGTTCGACTACAGATGCGGGTGTTGCTTTGTTGAAACACATATTTGATGCATGGGAGAAGTCGCAAAATGCAATTGGTGTTTTCTGTGATCTCTCTAAAGCCTTCGATTGCGTACACCACGATACACTTTTGCGTAAACTTCGTTTTTACGGTGTTCAGAATGAAGCCCTCAATGTAATTGAGTCATATTTGTGTAATAGATTTCAATGTGTCGATGTTAGTGGCGCGAAATCTTCCAGGTTACCTGTTCAGCTAGGTGTACCTCAAGGCTCAATACTCGGTCCGTTTTTATTCCTGGTTTATATTAACGATCTACCATACTATTTGAAGAATATCTGCGATGTAGTACTGTTTGCAGATGACACTTCTCTGATCTTTAAAGTAGATAGGAATAGACAAGAGTTTGAAGACGTGAACAACGCGCTGTCGAGGGTGACAGATTGGTTCACAACAAATAACCTTGTACTCAATGCCAAGAAGACCAAATGCATAAAGTTCACTTTACCCAATGTTAGAAACCTGGGTCCCAGCATCGTCCTCGGTAATGTAGAGCTTGAAACTGTCGATTCAGCGGTGTTTCTGGGTATAACAGTAGATTCAAAATTACAATGGGGTCAACATATATCGAAACTAGCACGTAGGCTTAGTTCGGCCGCCTACGCTGTTCGGAAGGTAAGACAATACACTGACGTTGACACAGCAAGATTAGTCTATTTTAGTTATTTTCACAGCGTCATGTCCTATGGTATTCTGCTGTGGGGCAAAGCCGCTGATATCCAAAATATATTCGTACTCCAGAAACGAGCGGTTCGTGCCATTTACCAACTAGGTGCGCGAGATTCTCTAAAAGATTTCTTTAAAGAGATTGGAATTCTCACAGTGGCGTCACAATACATATTCGCCAACATTTTATATATCAGGCAAAACATTCACCAGTTCAGTAAAAATAGTGATATCCATAACTTTAATACTAGGAATAAGCACAAACTTCGTGTTCCTTTTCATCGGCTTCATAAGGTGCATAATTCATTCGTTGGGATTGGTATAACTTTTTATAACAAGTTACCGTCCTCTTTCCTAGACCTGCCATTTAACGTGTTTAAAGCCAAAGTAAAAGCTAACCTCTGTTCTAAGGCATATTATTCTGTGAGTGATTACTTAGATGATAAGAACAGTTGGTCGCTGAGTTGAACACAAGACATTGTTCATGTTCTTTCAACAAAATTGCTAGCTGATATGTTGTTTTTGTAAATTTTTATTTTTCCTGATTTAGTTATGTAATGGTTTTTTTTTTCTCTGTGTGTGTATTTTTATTTTGTTTGACAGTCGTAGGGTATCTCTTGGTACTATTGTCGGAGCTGATGAAGATTGTATAACGATACTTGTATTGTATAGAGTCAATCTTTCTAGTATTATATAGTTTAATAGCAAGCATTGTGTGAGTACTATGTACTTAGAAATTTCAATGATTAGATACCCACGTCTTTTATTGACTTGAATAACCCTGGTGGTTGAGAGTATGTCATGCTCACTCAAATGTCTCGCTGGCGGTGGCGCGTGTTTCGGATCATTTAGTTCCCTTCAAAATGGTTGAGCTGAATGGTGCTGATGCATGTGTCATGTTCGTGAACGGGCGCCGTCAGTCGTGACTGGTCATCTCTTAGCTACCACGGTCTATTTTAAGGATTTATATTTCTTGAATTGTCTATTTTATATTTTCCTATGGACACCTTTTACTTGCTACATCGTTCTCACATTATGCACCATCTCAAGATGAATGATGTAACAAAGATTCTGTTATAATTTTGGCTATTGAAAAAGAGTGTCCATGGAGTTTCTTGCTCGTTCTTCTCCATAGAGATCAACGCTTTGGAATGAGCACCTACGGTACTTTCACTCGTTTTTATGTCTTGTGACTGGGACTGTAGCACCATAACTATTTTATGTTACCTAATTATTTTTTGTCTTTTGACAATTCAAAAGTGCCTCTAGCAGGCCTACTTGAAATAAATTATTTGATTTTGATTTTGATTGATTTTGATTTTGATTTTGATTAAGCCTCCCCTTTTGATCTCCATATGTACCGGTTGGAAGCGACCTGCATCCAGCGTCTTCCGGCGACCTTTATAAGGTCGTCTGTCCACCTTGTTGGTGGACGTCCTACGCTGCGCTTGCTAGTCCGTGGTCTCCACTCTAGCACTTTTCGACCCCATCGGCCATCTGCTCTGCGAGCAATATGGCCATTAAATATGAATGTAATGAAATGAAACGTTGAATATGAAACTGAATTGACAATCAATTAATTTTATCAAAATGTAAGTATGGTCATTGCTCTACAAATTGGATCAGTTAATTCAGAATTAATGAAGATCTATTAACATAACTCAATTATTGCGTAATTTAAACTATTCGTGGTAAACCAATTTCGATAATTATTCATAACAGTTCTGATTATTTCACACACACACACACAGCAGTTTCAAAACTACTTTACTGGTCTACTTCTAGGCCCTTGGTTTCCGGTACGGTAGCTCGTTAGTCCCGCGACCCCGGAATGTAAAGGACTATTGAAGGGCATCGGGGATTTTAGTCAGTGCAAGTCTGACAGTCCCTCCTGCCCTGCCCTGGGTAGAAGGACTCATTTTATGATTTTACCACGTTAAAAAAAAGGCTCTTGTTTCAATTCCTGGGAGACCAAATCTGCTATTTTTATTTTGTCATTCCAACACGACCAATTGTCATTTTCCCACGTTTTTATAAACTCACTTTTCTTGTTTGTTTATTTGTTTGTTTACACAACACGGGCCCAGTGCGGGTAGGTAAATGCGACATGTCTTTGAATTTTTGGTTTCCTCACGATCGATGTTTTCCTTCACCGATTTGAGAGCAGTGGTAATGAAATAAATTATACAAAGTACCTAATGCACTTTGCTGGGTCGCAACCAACGACCTATAACATCTCAGTCCAGTTCGATATCCACTAGGCCACCATTACTGCTCAAACCCAGACAAGTAAGAAAGGTAAAGAATAGTATATTTTGCAACTAGTGAATAAAGAGCGGATTTAAAGCGAGGGCCAGTATATGAATCAAGAGCAAGCGAAGGATTTTAATGACTGAATCACGACCGTAGGGAGTGATACATGATGATTGAATCACGAGCGAAGCGAGTGATTCAAGTATTTAAATCCTGAGCGACGCGAGTGATTCAGGCCCTCGATTTAAATCCGTTTTATTCAAGAGTTGCAAACGATACTTTATACCATGACTACGAGAAAAAGAAAGATTGGAGCGATAAAAGATATTCAACGAAACAAAATAAAGTTTGTTTTAATAAGTCTGCTCCACACACACGTGGGTGCGAAGTAGTCCAATCGCTCGGTCACTGCGCCAACAAGCTGACGTTAAAATCGGAGCAATGATTTGAATTAAGAGTCATTTTCATATTAGCAAGGAGGTTGTCCAGCATCTCAGTCGATGTCGAATGTACTAAAGTGTTCTAAATTCAAACACCAAAACAGTGCGTAAAAGACTACTTTTACGCACTGTTTTCCGTGCGTAAAAGTAGCTTTTTCGAGGGGGAATGGTATAAAGATTATTGGTGAGACAGGCAACTCAGTGATAGAGTCTTAAAAGTCTCTCAAAACGTTACCTATGCATGCAGTACTGCGAAATGACGTCCACTTTAGTGGTGAACTAGTTGCATCATTTCGCATTACAGCATGCATAGGTAACGTTTTGAGAGACTTTTATGACTCTATCACTGAGTTGCCTGTCTCACCAAATAATCTCCCTTTACCCTACCTACAAATAATGCGAACAGCGGAGGAGTGGAACTCTGCCTGCGTCTGTGTTTCCGAACTCATACAATCTAATAATCCTAATCTCTTCAAAGTTAGAGTGAACAGGCTTCTTCTGGATAAGCTCGCTCCATCGTCGACCTTGTCTATGTCAGTCCTGACTTAGACTAAGGGCATAAGCAAACCCACCGTACGTAAAAAAAAACAAATTGCCATCTCGACTAGTCCGATCAACTGGAAACATTGTCCAAAGCCGGTACTATTTCCTGAGATTTCGAGAAGTGTGCAAATTATTAACGTAATCCGAGCTCTTAGTTTATGTCTTCCTTGTAATACCTTTATCGTTGAGCTACAGTTAGAAAACAAAACTAATAAAACAAAAAAAATATGTGTTGAGAAATACGATTTATTGTGGGATTTCTAAAGGTTGCTTTATTTAATAAATTAGTAAACGTGTTAGTATTCAGTGATTGAAAAACTTTTTGCAAAAAAGTAAGCGGTACTTGGTGGCTTTGTTTTTTATTTTATCGACTTTTGCCACCGACTTCCGAGAGAAAAGTTATTTTTCACACTACTTGCTCGTAAATGTCATATTATACGTCAGGCAAACCTACTGTAAACGTGATATTATTCTCGTTTCACTCGGGAATTAACACTTGAACCTCCTCGCTGCGCTACGAAGGTTCACCCCAGAATCCTTAGTGTCGCTTGGGGATTCAATACGCCCGTGTCGTAAGGCTATGCTTCACTCCCTTGGTGCGTTATCTACTATTACGTATTTTTTGTGTTTTTCATTTTCACCGTATAATAAACAGAAACAGATCCATGCGGGCAACGGCATTATCGGGATATCCATTATTGTTATATACTAAAACCTTCTCCTGAATGTAACAAACAATTTTCTGATCCGCATCAAAATTAGTTCAGCCAAACACAAGATAATCGCGCACAAACAAACATACAAACACTCAAGTCGAACTGAGAACCTACTGTCTTTGAAAATATTGTCTAGATATTGTGAATTCCATGAACTTTTCCCATTTTTCATCAAAGATCACAAGACCGTGTTCATTTGTTTTTTTTGACTGGCCTGTTGGTCTAGTGGTTAGTGACCCTGACTGCTATGCCGAAGGTCGTGGGTTCGATTCCCACCCAGGACAAATGTTTGTGTGATGAGCACGATCATTTGCTCTGTGTCTGGGTGTAATTTATCTATATTATGTATGTATTTAGAAATATATAAGTATGTTTATCAGTTGTCTAGTACCCATAACACAAGCTCTGCTTAGCTTGGGACTAGATGGCGTTGTGTGATTGTTGTGGAATATTATTATATTATTATTTCTAAATTATCGCTTTAGAAATTTATTATCTCTCATCAATCCATCGTGTAATGTCTCTCAATAATAACGTCCAACCCTTTTACGGTAATATTAATTTATGAACCCTATCGCAACCCATTTCAGGTGCAAAAGTACCTTTTTGAGTAATGGATTAAATACTAATATAATTTTAAATAGGTCGTGTTTATTCCGCAAAAGGGTTATTTGTGGTTTAGCAGGTATTATGAAGTTTAGATGAGATGTTTATTATTAAGCAGGAATTAGTTTTACTTATATTGCAGACTTTACCTACCTATTATTCGAGAAAATAGACGATTTTTAAAGTATGGTCTGAAGAAAAATCGATACAAAGTTTGTCCTAATATATTATTATACAGAATGTGGGGAAACGTTTAAAAAATAAACACGGCCATACTAGCGACGAAAGAAATCTTTCTAAATTCTGTAATTTTGTCTATTAGTCCGTCGACAAAATCTGTTTAGGATGTCATGCTACGCGTGCATAAGAGTTAATTGCAGAAATCATTGTTCTGTATATGATTAGGAACCACAAATTAGTATACCACCAACAACTATCACCGCCACAGGGAGGCCCATATTTTTTCCATTACCTAGATAGTTATACAATGTGTCCCAGGGATAAGTGAACGCCCGGCGTTTTTTGAATATTTGTACAAGATTATTAATAATTACATTTATATTTGTGCCTTAGCAGTTTTAGGTTTTTTTTATCTCTTCTTTTCAGTTTTTTTCAAAATAAATTAAAAAAATGCCCCCTTGATATCATTTTTTTTTTAATTTATTAATTAACTACATGATATTTCCTACAATAGCTCAGAAATAGTCAATCGACAATAGTTTTAATATCCACGTCAAGCGTCGTTATAAAAAAAAATCATAAAATAACTAAAGCCGCTAAGTCACAAATAAAATGTAATTATTAATAATTTTGTACAAATATTCACAAAACGCCGGACGGTCACTTATCCCTGGGACACATTGTATAGAATACTCTATAATATGCACACCATACAAATTACAGGTAATTACAGATAATATCTCATACACAAGGTGACACAATGGGCTGTCTTATCGCTATTTGCGATCTTTTCAAGACAACCTTCAAACAACTTCATCAAATGGGCAAATCTATTTATTGTTTTATGTTTTTCTACATTGTTAACTTTCTCATGTAAAGGGCAATTCACATCAAGGCTTACGCGCCGACAAAGCTCGCCGACAAACGTTACAGTTACCTAGAGTCGACCAGCAGGTGTAGCATGGCGCCGTAGAAAGGGGTTTAGTCGACGGAAGAATAGACAAAATGACAGAACGTAGAAATATTTTTACTGTTTTAAGCATGGTTATGTAAAAAATATGGAAAATAAACGTTCTTTTCTTCAATAGTGTACAAATGGTGACATATTTGTGCAAAAAAAACAGTCGACTTGTGTAGAAATAACGATGAAATAACTTTGTCTTTTCTTAGTAGAATAGAGATAGAATCGCCATGCTACGCGTGCAGTAGTAACCTTAGCACGAGTTTTCAGTATTTGAGTCGTAAAGTAAACTGGAACTTTGACAATTTCAAGGAAAAAAATAGTTCTATCTTCGCAGACCAAAGGCGCTGTTTCATTTTTTCAAACAAGAACGCTGTAAATACTGGAAAGACTCTTTAAAGTAAAATAGTGAAAACTTGTGCTAGGGGTACAGTTCCTTTGTTTTAAAAAAATAGGATAAGCCCTTTGATTTCTTACGTATATTATTGGCATTCTACGTTGTTAACTTAATCTTGAAAAGAAAACTGTATGAAGGTACTCGTAAGGTGGTAATTCAATAGAGTTGTGCAAAGGACAATAAGTCAGCAACAATGCTGTCACAAAGCTAGATAACATGACTGTTATGACCAATTTAGGTCATAAATCTGACAGATGTCCCGCTAATCTTGAGTACTAACTAAATAAGGCATGGCTTCACCTCTACCTTATATGTATGGTAGAAGTATACAAAACACTATCACTAATTAAGCACAAAGCTGACTTACATGCGTACAGGTCCAGTTGAAAATCAGCGTCAAGCGACTAGTTACTCGATAATCATGCTGAACTACCATCGGCATCGGGTTATTAAATAGTTCCCATGACTTATTTTTCTACTATGACGCAAGCAAATTCACAAGAAACTCTAGTAATAACATTAAGTCAACAAGTTTTCAATTTCCTTCTGTATCTCACATGTTCTTCAAGTTTATAACTAATATCCTAACAAAACATTATTTCAATTAATTTGTAGTGGTTCCCAAAGTTTAATGCGACGCAACCCACCTAACAAAAACTTCTTGAATAGTGAACATGCTTCTTCTGGATAAGCTCAATCCATAGTCTTTGTTACCTCTGAGTTCTGATCAAGACTAGAGGGGGCCAAGAATAAACCCATATCAAATAAAGAAAAAAACAATCTTTTTTGTGCAGTCGTGTAAAAAAAATATGTATAATGTTAAACAGACAAAAAATAGTTACAATCGAAAAATAATCCTATTACAATGAATGTTTTTAAAGGCGATAAATAGAATAAGATCATTTGCAACATTCATAGGTATATTTGATTAATATTTGATTAATGATTGTAACTGGAAGTATTTACAATCATCGTATCATCATCTGCCAAGCCTTTTCCCAACTATGTTGGAAAAATGCTTGGCAGATAAAATTTAATTTGCAATATAAATTAATTAACATAAGTTAATACAATCCAAATTTCGAAGTTTTCAAATAAGTCTCATCTCTCTAATAAACTTATAAATATTAATTTTAAAAACAATCCTAATACAAATTGCTATTTTCAAATTGGAAGGATAGATTTGATCCCTATTTTTTTCCAGGTGTCATCTAATTTAATGTTACATATTTTTTATTATTAATGTGTTAGAAACCCCCAGTTTGTTATAGTATTTAGTCTGAATATTAACCGTAGTCCAAATTTCCACCTGGTTTATCGTCCAATTTTTTCATAGCCCACCCAATATATTGTGGAGCCGGCCCACACTTTGAGAAACACTGTAGTAATGGAATTTTATCATTAAACTTAAGTTTTCTGAAGTAACGAGTGCTAACTCGGAGAGTTTGAAGTTGTAAACTTGGTTCATTTTAGTAAGGTATTAGTTAAATGTGTCACATGTGTATGTGAAAAGTTGCGTGAAGCTACATGAGTAAATTATGAAACCTTTGCCATTAGCATTCGTGCTTTTCATCATTATCATCATCATCAGCCGAAAGACGTCCACTTTTGAACATAGGCCTCCCCCTTAGACCGCCACGTCGAACGACAATTCGCCACTTGCATCCATCGGTTGCCCGCGACTCTCACGATGTCGTCGGTCCACCTAGTGGGAGGCCTACCTACGCTGCGTCTTCCGATCCGTGGTCACCACTCGAGAACCTTTCTTCCCCATCGGTTGTCAGTTCTCTACGAGCGATGTGGCCAGCCCATTGCCACTTCAACTTGCAAATTTTAAGAGCTATGTCGGTGACTCTGGTTCTTCGCCGAATATCCGTGTTCCGGATTTTATCCCGCAAAGAAATTCTGAGCTAATAAATTAATAGCTCTTTCCATTTTGTTGCTTTTAGAATTAAAAAATGAGGTTGCAATCATTTTATGGAATGAGTTCTCCCATACAGGGCAAAGCGGGAGAGACTGTCAGATTCGAACTGACTAAAAACCACGGTGTCGTCCAATAGCCCTTTACGTTCCGGAGTCACGGCAATTCGTTAGTCCCGGGACCCCGTCAGGCTTTGGCCCTCTAAGGGGGGGTCCCCATCATTGTGCTGACACTCTTTGAGGCGCGGGTGGAACACAACGCGCCGTCGTCGACCCAGGCATGGTCCATCATGGTCCATGATCGGTCAGCGAGTCGCCCATTATAGCGACTAACGAACTAACAGCGAAAACTTACATTTTTCAATAGGAGCATATACTTAACGGACTCCCCGTTGACTGGACTAATTAATCAAATAAACAGTATCGCAAGATTATCATTAAATAAAAATTTGAATACCTACCAAAGAGTTTCAACTCTAGACATTAGAGAACAGTTGAAAAAAGCAATATGGCGCGTACCTTAAACTCAATAATGGCGGCGAGTTAGTTTGTTCTGTACAAAGCCTCTCTTCTAGCCACTCGTTAAGAGGATTCCACTAGTTTTACATTTTTAATATCGGGCAAGGATGGCTCTATATTTTGTTGAGAGTAGTAGTAGTTTTAACAAAAACATTAAAAAAAACAGCCCACCAGTATCGTGAACCGGGTCCGGGCAACCGGTGGTCATAAGCTCCTGAGAGAATAACCTCCTAACAATACGCGCCGTCTCCAGAAGTACTGCCTTCTGAATCAGGCGTTTCATCCAGCATTCGAGGCTCTTGGTAATGAAGCCATTTACAGGCATATGTCAGTATCCTCGCGGGCCAGATCAACATACTTGGATTGTTTATTATAGACCTTGAGATTTGTGTTTGTATGATGTAAAGATGGGAAGTTTGGAAGAAGATATGATGCTCCAAAGCAGAAGAATAATGCCTCATTTAAGTTTAAAATAAAAGACTTTCCTTTAGATTGTTTGAGAGTACAATCCGTGGGCCACACTAACGGGAAATTCTGTTAATTATCACGAGAATAGTCTTTATGTGGTCCTAGCACAAGAAAAAGTTAGACAGTTGAGATTATTATATGTATATACAACTCTATGGTGTTCAATGGAAATAGTAATATATAAAGTATTAATGAGTAACATCTGTGAAATTATTGTTTAATAGAAGTATTTAGATAACCCCATTTCAAAATAGATATAAAAAATTTCGTATTAGGGCCAGCCCTAACCCAAACTTCGGCTACAGAATCCTGAAGTAAATATTTCAAGAATTAATTAATTACGTCTTGAAGGCCCTGAATATTTGATACGCAAACTCTTTACCTGATAATTTATGGACTGAAATAACAAAGAAATAAGTAATGGAGAATATTTGGACTGGAATTCTTACTTAGCTCAGAAAATCAGAGGATAGATAAATAAAGTGGTAAAGCCACGAAGATGTCATAGAAGATGAAGATTTACGTTCCAGGGCCACGGTTACCTGATGAGACCGAAGAAAGAGACGTTACGAAGAGTTACCGAAGAAAAAAAACAATCTGCTGACTATATCATATTGGTAAACACGTCAGCTTAATAATCAAGTCACGCGCCTAGTTAATATTTAATAGCAATGTTATGTAGAAACTAAAATATATGAAAACATTTAGGGACAATAACATGTTTGAGTGACTAAATAATTTCAACCGCACTGGCCTATCTTCCGGATTAAGCCGCGCTTGCCGAGATTGGTCCGCGGATGAGTGACCATCTGAGTTTCCTCCGTGCCTCAGAAAGCACGTAAAGCCGTTGGTCCCGGCTGTCATTTGTAGATCTTTGAAAGTCGTTACAATTAGTCAGAAGCTCTAAAGTCTGACAACCAGTTACCATGGGGTATGGTATTACCCAGTTACTGGGTTGTGGAGGTCTAATAGGCAGTCGCTCCATGTAAAATACTGATATCCAGCTGAATCTGGTTTGATTGGAAGCCGACCCTCTTCTTTTTTTCTTTCTATTGTTTTTTTTTTCTATTACGAATGCAAACGACAAAGGTTTTTTCATCCAGGGCGGGACGGGAGGGCTGTCAAGCTCGTATTGACTAAAATCAACAGTGTACTTCAATAGCCCTTTACGTTCCAGGGTCACAGTTACCAGATAAGACAGTCCCGTGACCGCGACATTAGTAACTCTACATTATGAGGTCAGATATTCATTGTATGAAACCGCCCTAGAAAGGCGAAGGCGCCCTTTAAAATTTTATAATTCTATTTTGCATTTCAACTGTGTTCTAACATTGGCAACATTAAATTCGTTCGGAATCATTATACTTACAGCAATAATGATTCTGTAATTGGAGCCCATTTTCAGAGCAAATCAACAAAAAATAACGGTCGAGTACGAAGTATCTTTTAATTAAACACGATGTTTTAATTAGAAATAGCCGCTTTGCTCTTAGTAGATAATGAATTTAGATATCTTCTATTATAAAAATCAATACCACTTTTCCTTGTAATTTTAGCTTAAGAATGCTCACCTATCCAAACCAAATGTTGAGGCTTTGTTCTGACTATTTTTGTAGATGGTTTATGTGAAGGAACGACGATATATTACTAGTATAATTCTTGTCAAATACTTAATTAACTTTCTCACATGTGCACTAGAATTTAATAAGTATATAAAGTAGAACCAGTAATGAAATCGTCCATAAACACAATGAGCCAGAAATGCCCATAAAATAAAAAGGAACGAAACTTTAAAAATTTTCAATGGGACCAAAATGCCAGGTATACTTACTGCATCGAACTAAAAAAGAATCACACAAATATGACCAGAAACCTTGGAGTAATCGGTGAACAGACGCCAGCTCATCAGACCTTTATAGGATTATCTACCTTATCACAAAAGAGGAAGTTTAATGTTCGATTGGTAACATTTGACAGTTTGGGTTAGGTTGACCTGCTGGCGTCTGATACAAGAACAATACCTTCTCCTTTTTGAAGTCGGTTAAAAAGGAAGTAATCCACTTGAAAGTACTTAAATCACTTTTAGAACTAATTGCTTGGTGCACTTAAGTTGCACTGTTGCAGAAAGTTCAAGCGAAAGGTTATTTAATAGCCTTTTTTTCTGCAACAGCTTAAAACTTTAATTAGACAGCTTACTAAGCTAAGAGTAGATCAGCTATACTCAAAGTGTGCTCCGCGGAGCCCTGGGGCTCCCCTAAGCCTTTCTGGGGGTTACAACTTCCAAAACAAAATGCCGCAATAGACTTAATGCCGAACATGACATAAAATTCAACCCTATTCGATCAAACCTAATATTAACCGATTAATGAAAAATAAGATTCAGTTTTACACATCTGATTAGATTTTTTGATTCCCTGTTATAAAATACTGCACGTAACACTTTGTTTTATTTTGGGGTTCCGTTAAAAACTTTGCTTTTCAAAAGGGTTACGTCACCAAAAAGTTTGAGAACCACTGGAGTTCAGTAGATGATACTATGCTATATTATACAACTTGTAACGTTAAAAGCGCAAAACCTCTCGTGGAGTAACTCAGCACATGTTACTGAACAATGTTAGTTCTAAGACTTTTGGAAATTCGCAAAGAAAAAAAATGATTTTTCAT
Source organism: Agrotis ipsilon (assembly GCA_028554685.1). Taxonomy (NCBI): domain Eukaryota; kingdom Metazoa; phylum Arthropoda; class Insecta; order Lepidoptera; family Noctuidae; genus Agrotis; species Agrotis ipsilon. The sequence goes on from CM052979.1 coordinate 8,167,539, forward strand.
ACTGATGGGCTCGAAAAATTTCTCATTTTGTATGAAAAACCAAATTTTTTTTCGCGAATTTCCAAATATCTATACACCTATGGTTATTAGTTTATTACTTTGTGGTGGTTTTTGAATTCGGTTAGCTTTTTTTAAGTTTTATTAAGGTTTGTTATACCAGGAAAGTTGAGAGAAAAAAAATACAAAAGAAGTACCTATTCAAAGTACAATATAATGTAGGTCTTTAATTATAAAAAAAAACACGATAAACATTTATAAGCAAGGCAGTACATAACTAACCTAAGATTAATATTACAAATAAGTCATTTCTAAACCACTATGACATAAATCACGAAACCATAGATTATAGAATGTCTAGATTCCGAGTATCTAGGCCACTGAGAATTGCCGCCAAAACACGGAAGAAAAAATTACCCGTTGCGTTCGATTTCTACGCAAAAAAAAACAAAATGTGCGAGGTGCTCGCACACAGATTTTTAGTCAAGTGGCTTAATTAAAAAACGTTACCTACGTTTTGTTTCGAACACAAAATCAGGACATTTTATAACCTAAGGATGAAATAATGTATCAGTTTAATTCTGTGATAAGTTTTTGGACTCTTCTTCTGCAAGCTTCGAAAGATTTAAACGAGATGGACGTGCTCTAAAGTCCCCATACCTCGAGAAAATTGCATATTCTTGATAATAAATTTTAATCATATTCATGGTGTAAACAGCTGCCCTCTTCCAAGTGTAAAATCTTACATCATCACTCTCTTTTTCTTTTATATAATCAACTAATCTTTGAACACGTTCTGGATCGAGTGACCGCGAAAAATATGTCTCACCTTGTTCACGACCGCGACAGTTTCTTGCTACAAACTTATCAAAATTCAGTAACACTGTTTTGTTTCTAACCATTTCGTATTCCACTTTTTTCTTGTACATTTCCCAATTCTTCTTTGATATAACGTCTCCCCAGTAGTTGTACTCCTTCTTCCAGTAATCCTCTTTCGTTCTCAGCTCACGTATGTAGTCAGGGATATATCGTAGTTGAACAGTTTCAAGCTCAGCTTCTGGTACCTTCGCTTCATATTGATCTCGCTGTGTTATCTCATTCCTTGTATCAACTACGTCTTCGTCTTCCTCTATAATATCACTTTTTTTCCATTCACGATTTCTATATTCCGGGTCATGCAGCCCGGCTATGTCTATAAAGAATTGATGGAATCTCTTCTCTTTTTGCTCTATTTCCAACTCGGAAAGGCCACACGTTATGTCCTCCATTATTGGCAAAAACTTACAATAACTTGCTTCGTTAATACTCAGTAAAGTTATCACTTAATAAATCGACGTTAACACTTTAAAATTTCAAAGGAGACTGTTCGGTTCTGTTTTCAAAATAACATAACAGATGATGTCACGTTTCGTCCAGTACGACGCGACGGAGCTTACTGCTGAAAAGAGATAGCAATACACGTCTCGTATAACTCCATCCTTCTTCAATTCAAGGACAATGGCATCGAGGGTTCCAACGGTCACAGATAAAAAAGTATAAACAACTTTACAAGCTGACTTACCAGCTGAGGTGATTACTGATTAGCAATTGTGATCTTTCTCAGTAGAGATAAGGTTCAGTTTTGCTTAATTCGTAGAAGCTAAAACAATAAGCATTTTGTTTTAGTTGTCGGTTAGTTGTAAATAGGTTTAAAATAATTTAGTTCACGGATTTTTGGAAATGATTCTTTTGTTATAGTTTTATGTATAATTACCCGGTCCCGATGGTTACAAACACAACAAAAAAATTATTATCCGAATCGGTCAAGCCGTTTTCATGTTATGTCGTGACAACGAGAAACTGGTTTCATTTTTATATATATAGATTATTAGGAATTTTAAATCCATACTCGGAAGAACTTTTAGTCAGTTTTTGTCTTTGTAAAAAAAATGCAGATTTAGTCTTTTGTATGGTTACCTAAACAATAAAAAACATTGATTTTTTAAATACCATAATTATAAATCATTTGATTGTATTGAAAGAAAAAAGTAGACATAGGTAGAAAGTCTAATCAAAACTTTGAAGCCGAAACCTACCTAGTATTATTATCTGTGCTGAAACCGAAACCTTAACTGAGTATTTGGCACACCTAGTTTTGGTCGAAACCAATACTTACTTATATATGATACTAGCGACCCGCCCCGGCTCCGCACGGGTGCAACCTCTATTATATTATGCATGTTTTATACATAAAAACCTTCCTCTTGAATCACTCTATCTATTTAAAAAAACCGCATCAAAATCCGTTGCGTAGTTTCAAAGATTTAAGCATACAAAGGGACATAGGGACAGAGAAAGCGACTTTGTTTTATACTATGTAGTGATGTGATAATATGTAGGTATTAGGTATATCTACATATAAAAAACTAAACATAAGGAATGCGAAATATGTGCCACAACAAAGAAAAATGTACAGTAGGACAAGTTTGCACCACTGTGACAAACTGACTTAATATTCAATAAACTTCCGAAGGGGTGGAGGGAACTAAGTGTACATTATATTAAAAAAGCGGCTAAAATTATTTCTAATTAAGAAAGCATACTACAGTATTTTAGAGTTTTTAAATGACAGAGAGTGACATTACAAATATGTTTAACTTATTGTTAGTAATTTGCCTATTTATTTTTTAGTTTTATAAAAAAATAAAATTAATATAATGTTAACACCTATTTTGTTTGTTAACTTTGTTTGATTAAGATAATAATTTAAATATTGTCTTTTAACTATTTTTTACTTTTTTAAATGTCTATTTTTGTATGCCTTTAAGGCCGAACATGATGGAGCTTTTTTATGTGAACAACAATTTGCATGCCTTGTATGTATACTCATGTTTCTACAAATAAATGTCTTGTCTTGTCTTGTCTGACAACGTTCGATCATTAAGAATATGTTTTTTTTTTTCTTAAATGTGCTCGCATTCTTTACCTCTTTGGGTAAGTTTTAGATTGACAAAAGACTTGTATTTAATTAGAATACAGTGTACGATAGGTCTATATTTACAATAAGCCTGCTAATGAGATTCCACTCTTCGATGGTATAAATAAGTATGATTTACATAATTTGTAAGAAAACGAATGCAGAAAATATTTATAGCAAATATTTAAATAATCAAGCATCATGAATAAAGGGATGCGAATGTGTGTGTGAGAATGTGATGTGAATTTAAGTATCTCTATAATATAAAATCGCTATAATATGGATCGCTAAATGTGATGCTACGCTCATAACTTGAAAACGGATGAACAGATTCGGCTAATTCTTTTTTTGTTGTGTTTGTAAGTATCAGGACCAGGTTATAATGGAGGACGATATTTTTTTCCACTCTTTGATGATATAAATAAGTATGATTTACATAATTTATAAGAATACGAATGCAGAAAATATTTAAATAATCAAGCATCATGAACGTATAGAAGTTATAATTGCATAATTTTGTGAAAGTGTGAACACCGAGTACCTTTTAGCTGTTTTAATTATTGTTTTTTTTATCCTTTAAATGGTTAAATGGTCATAACTTGAGTACATCGCTTTCACATTTTTTTTTAAATTTGTTATTTCAAAACATTTTTGAAAAAGAGTAAGTATGTATAGAGTTTCTTGCCAATTCTTCTCCATACAACCTACCTTTGCGAATGGGTGTAGAATCAATCCTATCCCTTCCTATTTCCTTTAATTTTAATAATCGACGTTCAAAAGTGCCTCTTTGATGGCCTAATTGTAATAAATGATTTGACTTTGACTTTTGACTTTGAATGAAGGGATGCGAATGTGTGTGTGAGAATGAGAGTGATAGTGATGAAATGTGATGTGATGTGAATTTAAGAACCTCTATAATATATAATCGCTATAATTCGAATCGCTAAATGTGTTGCTAAGCTCATAACTCGAAAACGGCTAGACCGATTCGGCTAATTCTATTTTTGTTGTGTTTGTAAGCATCAGGACCAGGTTATAATGGAGGACGATTTTTTTTGTGACTACATGTCACACCCGTGCGAAGTCGCGACGCGACGGGCCGCTAGTGTGTAATATAAATAACTAATAACATTGCCCAATGCCCAATTTGGAGCTTGATTTCCTGATCATAGACTTTATGAAAATCAGTCAATAGACTTAATAAAGTATTACAGTCAATTTATACTTTTATAATAATATAAAAGTATAAATTGACTGATACTACTTCAAGATAACAAATGTTAATTTGTTAAAAATATAGAAAAAAAAGTGTTTATTTTTATAAATTAACATTAATTTTATTTAAAATCACTACAGTTAGCTTGAAGAATGTATCATGGGTACTCTATAGGATATAGGTACTAAGATGACACAAAATAAAACAAAACGAATTGAATATCACCAAATCATTCATTTATTTTCAAAAACAAAAATGTATGTACAAAGCGAAGAAATTATAAAACAATTTAGAAATAACACGAAACATTAATCAGTTTAATTCTGTGGTGAGTTTTTTGATTCTTCTTCTGCAAGCTTCGAAAGATTTAAACGAGATGGACGTTCCCTAAAGTCCCCGTACCTCGAGAATACTGCATAATCTTGATAATGAGTTTTAAGTAATTTCATGGTGACAAAAGCTTTCTTTTTCCAAAAATAAAATCTCACATCAGCACTCTCATTTTCTTTTAAATAATCAACTAATCTTTGAACACGTTCTGGATCGAGTGATTGCGAAAAATGTGTTTCACTTTTTTTACGACCCATCATCCTTGCAAAACTCTTGTCCAAGTTCAGTAACACTGTTTTGTTTCTAACCATTTCGTTTTCCACTTTTTTCTTGTACATTTCCCAATTCTTCTTTGATATAACGTCTCCCCAGTAGTTGTGCTCCTTCTTCCAGTAATCCTCTTTCGTTCTCAGCTCACGTATGTAGTCAGGGATATATCGTAGATGAACAGTTTCAAGCTCAGCTTCTGATACTTTCGCTTCATATTTATCTCGCTGTTTTATCTCATTCCTTGTATCAACTGTGTCTTCATCTTCTTCAATATCACTTTTTTCTTTTTGGTATTTTGGGTCGAACACGTTAAAAAGGTCTCTAAAGTATTGACGTAATTTCTTGTCTTCTTGGTCTATTTCCAACTCAGAAAGACCACTCGTTATGTCTTCCATAATTGTCAGAATAACTTGCCTCGTTAATATTAAGTAAACTTTGCTATTTATTAGATCGACGTGAACACTTCAAAGTTTCAAAGGAGACTGGTACAAAATAACAAACGATATCTGGTTTTATAACATGCAAGGGGTCGTATTGATAAAAAAGGATGGCAATCTACGCCTCGTATAATTCCATCCTTTTTTCACTAAAGGACAATGGCATTGAGGGTTCCAACAATCACAGAAAAAAAAAGTATTAATAACTTTACATGCTGACTTAGCGGCTGAGGTGATTACTGATTAGCTATTGTGATCTTTTAGAGCAGAGGTATGTTTCAGCTTTGCTTAATTCGTAGAAACAAAAAGTGCTTTGTTTTAGTTGTCGGTAAATAGTAAAGAGGATTAAAATATTTAAGACGTTGATCTTTTGTAAATCTTTTGTTTTCTACTTTGAGTCCTTTGTTTTTAATAGTGTTTTATGATGAACATTATTAGGATTTACGAATCCATTCCCGGAAGCATTTTTATGAAACATTAGTTCTTTGAAAATAATTTTGCATTGCTATTTTTTTGGTCAATTGGAGGTTATCCATAAAACAAGTTTTTTTTAATGGAAAATGGAATTTTGTTATAATTTCGTTGCATACAAAAAAAAATGGATTATTTTCGACTAAAACCGAAACTTATGGTCTTAGATTTACTTCCAAAAAAAGTGGCTGTGACATACGGATGGATAAACAAATAGCCAGACAAGCGTGACAAATCTTTAAATGGTTCCGATTTTTTAATCATTTGGCTACGGAATACTAAAAATTAAAATCTTTTCTTGGAACGCAGTTTTTCTTGTATTCTTTAATCTTTACTAATAAGTAGACACTCAGACCAAGAAAGTTGGGTACAATTTGCTCATAAGTGTGGTATGTATGAGGGCAGTAGAGCAATAAATAGAACACTTTGGTACTAATTAATATTTTTATAATCAGCCTACACATAAGTTTTAACATATTCGAGGAAAAAGGAGTGACCATAGATCACAAATCACATATACATGTAATGAAATTCTTTGGGTAGTGGATATTTATCCCTAACAATAAGAATCTATAGCTTATTATGTACAAACCAAACTTTACCCCGTTTTTTTTTGCTTTTAAAAATATTTAGTAAAAGACTCATAAGAAGAATATTACACTAAGTATATATAACCGTGCCTACCAAATAATAAGTACTATATCAGAAATAGGAATTTCATAAGAGTATACCTGAGTTACCGTTAAATCAAAACACAGATTCCGATATCCAGAACCCAATTTAGGTATCTTTATGAGGTAAGTTTTCCCACGTTCGGCATTTCGAACTCTTCCGATTTGGTCCCGAGTAATTTAATATAAGTACTAATATAGATGGCTTGAGATAGGACGATTTAGTGTACGGTTCCCTTACGGTTTCTGTGAAAACACTGGTATAGGTTTCGGCAGTAATATGTCTTAGAAAAATAAGCTATTTTTACTTGCTCTGTATAAAGTTTGCTTTTACATATCCTATAGATTCTTATTAGGCAAATTTTACCCAATTTTCTTGGTCCATGTGTCTACTAATACTGCGTTTCAACAAAAAAAAATATAAATCTTAAGGTTCATTTTTTTTTTCAATAATTCTTCATTGCTAATATTGCAATTTGTTGTCAGATTTTTAATTCTAAGAACAAAAGTTTCCCGCCGCCGAAAATGAACTTATTTTTTTTTTCGAATGCAATAAAATATTTATATAATTCCATATTTTTTCATAAAATTCTTCTGGGAATGGATTCGTAAATCCTAATAATGAAAGGACCCAAAGTAAAGAACAAAAGAGTATTTTACAAAAGATCAACGTCTTAAATATTTTAATCCTCTTTACTATTTACCGACAACTAAAACAAAGTACTTTTTGTTTTTACGAATTAACTAAAGCTGAATCTTACCTCTGCCCTAAAATATCACAATAGCTAATCAGTAATCACCTCAGCCGCTAAGTCAGCTTGTAAAGTTATTTATACTTTTTTTTACCTGTAACCGTTGGAACCCTCAATGCCATTGTCCTTTGGTGAAAAAAGGATGGAATTATACGAGGCGTATATTGCCGTCCTTTTTTAACAATACGGCCCCGTGCATTTTATAAAACGAGATACCGTTTGTTATTTTGTACCAGTCATCCTTGAAACTTTAAAGTGTTCACGTCGATCTAATATATAGCATAGTGTACTTAATTTTAACGAGGCAAGTTATTCTGACAATTATGGAAGACATAACGTGTGGCCTTTCTGAGATGGAAATAGAACAAAAAAAAACTAGAGTCCTTAATACCTTCAAAGAATTTCTCGGGCTGAATGACGTAGATCTCGGAAAACATGATGAATGGGCAGAAAGTTTTCTTGAAGAACTTGATACAAGGCATGAGATTCGATGTCGAAATGCATATGAAGCGAAAGTATCAGAAGCTGAGCTTGAAACTGTTCAACTCCGATATATCCCTGACTACATACGTGAGCTGAGAACGAAAGAGGATTACTGGAAGAAGGAGCACAACTACTGGGGAGACGTTATATCAAAGAAGAATTGGGAAATGTACAAGAAAAAAGTGGAAAACGAAATGGTTAGAAACAAAACAGTGTTACTGAATTTTGATAAGTATGTAGCAAGAAACTGTCCTGAACAAGGTGAGACATATTTTTCGCGGTCACTCGATCCAGAACGTGTTCAAAGATTAGTTGATTTTATAAAAGAAAAAGAGATTGATGACGTGAGATTTTCTGATTGGCAAAAGGCAGCTATTGTCACCATGAAATTAATTCATATTTTTTATCAAGAATATGCAGTATTCTCGAGGTACGGGGACTTTAGGGCACGTCCATCTCGTTTAAATCTTTTGAAACTTGCAGAAGAAGAGTCAAAAAACTTACCACAGAATTAAACTGATTAATTCTTTATGTTAAATTTTAAATGTTTTTGGTGTATTATTTCTTGGCTTTGTACATACATTTTTGTTTTTGAAAAATAAATTACCTATTATTTTGATGATATTCAATTTGTTTTTTTTTATTTGTGTCATCTTTCCTGCCGTCGTAAATCCTTTATATTATTCATAAAACATTCTTCATTTCATTCTTATTAATTTATTTAAATCACACATACACTACAAATTTATATTCACACACTATCACCATCCATCTTATTCCCACACACACAATTTGTTTCCTGGTCATCTCATTGATGATGCTTGATTTAAATAATAATAACTATACCTATTTAGATAGTCAATTTTTTTGAGAAAAGTAAAAAAAAACAATAATATCTTTAATGATCGAACGTACTTATTATAGTAGTACAAGTTTGTCCTACTGTACATTTTTCTTTGTTGTGGCACCGAAGTAGCTTATTGTGACGAGCTACCAAAAGGTTTGTAGGAAGATTGGTAAATCAATTTTGGTTTTTTAATGCACATACGATTGTCAATGCATATTTCGTTTAATAAAAGTTTAAATAGTTCTCAAATTAGTGAGATTATATCTACATAAGGTGTTAAAAAATTAACTGCAGGCATTTCGCGTACGGACGCAGTATCACAATTATCTTATTTTACTTGCCATATTAACTGGCCAAAACAAAAAAAAAAAAAAACAAAATGTTTTTTTTTAATGCTTGAATTTTTTTTTTTGAGAAGTTTTTTGTACCGAGTACGTACAAGAAATTCCTGTAATTATTTTTTTAACAACCTTTATAATATATTACTGATTTCAATACCAATATTTATATAACTTATTCTTGGAAAGTTGAAAATCGTTCAACTAAAATTGACTAACCAAATTATAATGCCACTTAACGCTCCCCACTTTAAGCCTTATTTGATTTCCATTAACGCAATTTATTTTAGTCGAAGTACAAAACCCTTTTAGGAGCACCCTGTAGACTTTTCAGTTGAAACACGAAAACTTTACTACGCGAATTTAATTTTAAAATCATTGGGGGAATCGAGCTGTTGAGAATTGAGATGGATGTGTTGAGTGACAAGAATGGATAAAGTATATTATATAAGAAACTAGCTGTTGCCAGCGGCTTCACCCGCTGCAACTCGAAAATTATATCACAGGAACATAAAATCGGGATAAAAACTATCCTATGTGTTAATCCAGGTTATAAACTATCTGTGTACCAAATTTCAGCCAAATCCGTTCAGTGGTTTTTGCGTGAAAGAGTAACAAACATCCATCCACACATTATTATTATTAGTAGGATTATAATATTAGTAGGATTAGTTATATGATTTCTTATTATTTTTAGATTATTTATTGTAATATGGATTTAGAATTTTAAACAGTTCAATTGGTATTAAAGTTCAATATATAAATACCTAAAACAGCTTATATTACCTATGTTAGTGATCACACATAAACTTAAGCGAATGTGATATTCACAATAATGATTATTAAACATAAAAATATCTATAACTAAAATGATCAATAACTTTTTTATCAATAAATAGTCATTGAACAGGGGGTTTAAATTTTAAGACCCGCCAAATAATAAAATTATGATTGGTCACCATAGCCTGGACCATGGATTTAAAGTATGGACTGCACAGTGGCTGCCTAAAATTGACCCCGCTCAAAGAAAGGAATCGAAGAGCCGGCTTTATACTTCCATTACGGAAAGAGATAGGTTGTGGCTTATGGCCCTCCTTCTAGATTATGGTCAATTTTCTGTCAGTTGGTTTGGCGACGAAAGGCCATGGAAAGGCGCAGTCCATCTTTTTAAGTCTATGGACGCCTGTAACACCAGGCTTTTGGCCAAACGATTCGTGAATATTACCTTTTTACATTATTTTCACTACGTTTAGATAGAAATATTTTTCATTAAAGTTCGGCCGTTCAGAGAATGCGTTCCTGACACCTGTCAGTTAGACACGACTAGTGATGGGAACAACATAACACTGAGTTCGTTACCGTTCCTCCAAAATGAACCGCCGCATTATTTTAAGATTATATTCGTTTTAAATTGGCGGAATCATTTAAAATTTATATTTTAGTCATTTAAGTGGAAACCAAAAAAAGGTTATATTCATATAATAAAATTGTTTTATTTATTCTTTGTTACAAAGTTACAATCTGAATAAAGTAAGTAGGTACATTGAATTGAATGTGCGTACAGAATATTAATCAGACTCCGATTCGCTTGAGGAGGTGGTGTCTTCATCATCTTCGCCTACATGTATAATCATATTATTATCAATAACAGAATCAATCCTCAAATATCGGTCAAAATGTTCCAAAATCAGGTTTGAAACAATGGCGGAGAAGTATTGTGGCGGGCGGCGTAACCTTTATTTGAGCCCAGATTAGCTCGATCGCGTTATATTGGTGTGTGACAGACGACTGTTTTAGCGTCACAATCACAATCAATGGGGTTACCATTTTTAATCTAAGTATAAAAATGCTAGTAACGCCATTTGCGGTTACCATTTTCAACCTAAATATAAAAATACTACTTTCTTTCGCGCGTTCGGTTTGGTCATAGTTTTATTTTTATATTTCATAAAGTTATCTTATAGTCCATTATTTTCAAATTCTTAAAAAGAAAAACAAAGCGTATTATTTTATATTATAAGTATAACTGTATATTTAAGAACAGATACTTGCCTGTTATTTTTAGCACAGCACTACAAATATAAAGCGCTGACATAACCTTGTAATAGCGCAGTATAGATTTAGAAAAATATTGTTTACCAAGTTATTTGACCCTCAGTTTGGCACAAAATTATAACATTCATTGATTATTGATATAATAATGTTGTTTTAATGCTCATCAATTGTTAAAACGGTAAACAACCAGCAAAAATATTTTTATCATAACTGCAACGCCATTACAAAGCTACGTCGTCAGTTCAATCGCGATGTGTCAGGAACGCATTCTCTGAACGGCCGAACTTTAATAGCCTAATAGTATTAACTAAACTATTCGGATAATAAAAAAAATATAAATAAAGACAACAACAAAAAACATTAATTGTTTTTTTCTAGTTTACAAATTCACCAACACGGATTTAAAACACAATGGGTATTAATACTTTTACGACAATCGTAACTTTAATCGCCCTACTTGTACATTATTGTTTTCAGAAACCAGTTGTTTGGTACCTGAGCCTTGTAAGTTCCACAATGCCATTTTGTATTTTGTAGCATTTTGTCCTTTTGCGAAAAAAAGATGGAGCTATAAAAGACGTATAGTGCCATTCCTTTCTTACAATACGGGTTCTTGTAGCTTAAAGAAATGAGTTCACAGCACAGTGTGTCACAGTCATGGTTTTTGAAATAGTATCCGTTAAACCTTTGTTTGAAGTGTTCAAATCTGTGTACTTTCCAAGAGAAGTTAAATTAAATAAGCATTTTAGAAATAGTGCAAAATCATGGATTTGTTTTCGACTGATTTTGAAAACCTCGAATCAGATGACAAATACGAAAAATTCTTCAGATATGTTCTCTCACGGAATATACCAGATGCTGAACTCGATACCTTCGAACTACGATACATACCTGATTATATCAGAGAGCTGAGAAATAATAAAGCGTACTGGGGGAAAGAGTATCGGAAATTTAAAGACGTCATATCTTTGAATAACTGGACATCATACGCGAAACAGATGCAAGACGAGATCAGAAAACATAAGATGTTTTTGAGGAATTTGGACCACTTGAGACGTTTGTTCGTGCGAGACTCCGATGTTTTTCACTACTTTTCGAAGAATATAGACCCAGAGCGTGTAGAGGCTCTAGTTTCGCGTTTGAAAGAGAATGAAAGTGACGACGATATTATACATAATATGCTAAAAGATAAAGATTTTCCTGTTAATGACCCCAATAAGAGAGACTTTACTCATACATTTTATGTCATCTACGCATCTTGTGCACGTTATGGAGAATTCAGAATAAGGCCGTCGCGTACTGGCAACCAAAGTGATACAGAAGAAAGTTGAACTCATTTGAAAATAGAATGTATAATTTGTTCAATTTGTTTTTGGAAAGTGAAAATGGGTGATTTAGGTCGGATGAACTTTATTTTTATCATTTAAAATTACATAACTCTGTATTGTATAATTATTTTTTACTTTTTATGGCACTTGCAGTGCCAAAATATTATAGGAAACTCAAAACAATCAATTATAAGCTTGGTATTTTTTTTAGTTAGTAATGATTGTGTTGGTGACCACTGTAATAAAAATAAATAATTTTTTGACATTCTATAAAATTGTGAAAATGTTTCCCTAATCTACCTAGCTACACTTAAATGATTTTGAGATGATGATGATGAGATGATCTATTACATCAAAAGATTATGATAAAATAAGCAAGTATTGTTTGAATATTATGTTAACAAAATAGTATTTAATCAATGTCTTTGAAAAGTCAGCTCAAAGACAGTGGGTTTAAAAAATACACTTTGTGAATCATTATTAGAAATAGCAAAATAATAAGAATTTGGTACAATGATTACACCTAAGTGGAATAAATTCTTTTCTTTCCCCAGCCGATAGTTGTCAGGGTAGGTGGAAAAAATCAATTTTAAACATTTCATTAATTTAACAACAAACTTTTATTTTTATGTTTGTATGTATACATCCTAGAGTATTTTTATCCAACCCGTGTAGTATTTATTTTCAAATAATATACTACAGAAGAACCAAAACAATTATCTCCAGACAAATCTCTTTTAAAAGTCTAAATCACAGATGCACCAAAGGTCTCATTGTCTGAGACTGACAATACTCCAGACCAGGTTTTCAATCTTAGAGGTGGAATTGCAGAGCAATCCCTCATCACTACGTAGCACAGCCGGGCTATTAGCGGATCTCACTTATTTCCAGAAGTCCATAATTAACGCAGTAAGCTATCTTTAACATCAGTTCTAGCCTACGGAGCAGGGATTTGTCAACCCCGAGATGCGTGGCAGCTCAATATGTTATGACTTCATGGTGTCACCGAGAAGTCCAAGCAAGATATATAATGTACTGGAAGAGTTTGTGCGGTGTCATCTGAAGTTGAACATCACAGCTGTTGACATAAGGCAGTATCACTGTATGTGTGTCTGCCTATACATACCACTTGTCTAAATACGTAGTAGGCCCAGGCTCGTTTTCTGCAAGCTGCAGGATGCAGTGTTTGTGATTGTGTCTAGTTTGTCAAGACCAATTTAAAGGGCACTGGTATTGGAGGCCCCTATAAGACTGAGGCGGCCCCCTTTTAGATCCTGCCATGGTCATGGGACTAGGGGATATTACAGGATCACTGTGGAATTTAGTCAGTACAAGTCTATCTGGGTAGGACTTATTTGATGATTTCTCTATGATAAAAAGTACACTGGTATCATTCTGTCCGATATCCTGACAAACACGAGGCATCAGCTCTTCATGTCTTCGCGCGAGAGACTTGGCGATAGCAGATGTTGGACTAAGAGAGCATTGTTAATGTTGTTGGGCCACCGGGTCGCAAATTCGAGTAAATTCACTGCTTGGCCTTCTTCCTCTTACTTTAAGCAGGTCAGTAGCAAAGCTATGTCTCTCATCACATCGGCATAGTCGTCGTCATCATCATCATCAACACCGGCGCCGAAATACGCTCGACGAGCTGCTTTGAAGAAGAATTGACGAAGATAACAAAGTGCGTGGGCGCAGTTTGGTTTTTTTTTTTGCTTTCACCGTCCCGGTAGAAAGTTGCGTTTTAGTAGTACCCTTTCATAGTCATTTAATTCATTTGAATCTTTTTTTCATAGATAATTTTTGCAATCTTGTTTGTTTACAATCTCTCAGCTGTTCTTTCATCTGTCAGCTGTCAACTGTCAATCAACACAATCTGTCATGTTTTCTCTCATAATTTTCGTTCAGAAATAGGTAACAGTGCGCTCAGGATCTAAGGTACAGGATCTTATCCTTTTTTTCTTTTCTATACTTATAGTGTTCTAATTTTTTCTAGAGCACACCCAAAGTACACAATGTTTTTCTATTTTTTGTACCTGGACGAACGTCTATAACCGATACTGCCTTTATTTAGATTGTTATTTATGCGTTTTTACCACAGGTTTTTACTATGCAGTAATGATGACACGCAACTGACGGGTGGATCTATTTAGGCAACTGTGTTTTTAGATTTTTTTTACATAATATCAATTTATTGTTTAATTACGTTTTTATTAATTAGTACCTTTAAACCATAAAACTCACATCTATTAAATATGGTCACTTGAAAGTCAAGTGCGCAAGCAACGTGCATAAGATATATAACCTTTAGTACCATAAGTTATATAACGTTCGCCATATATAACCTTTTGATAAGCTTATGACTTTTTCAAACAGTCCTTTATTAAATTTCACGATCAGCAAAAATCGTAACTCAGCTTGAAATAGAAAAAATTAAGCGCCATTTTTTATAACCCTCATTTATCAAAAACGATTTTAATATAAAAATGCAAATGTTCTTTAGATTTTCATTTTTGCTAACTTTTGTAGATAACCCTTAAATGCTGGGCCATTATTATTATTACCCTTTTAGGGTAAATTTAATAAATTTTGATTTAGTATCTATCTAATGTTTTTCTAAGGGCTAAATGTCGTTTTTTAATCTTATTTAATATTTATTGGGGTTTATTTCATTTTTAAACAATGAAAGATAATAGAATGACAGAAGTTTTTTTTTTTTTTATCGTGGTGGAATCATCAAATGAGGCCTCCCACCCCGGGCAGGGCGGGAGGGACTGTCAGACTTGTACTGACTAAAATCCACGGTGTCCTTCAATAGCCCTTTATCTTCCGGGGTCACGGTGATGGAATAAGACCCGCGACCGATAATTATGACAGAAGAGATTAAAAAAAATACTGGTTCCTGTTTCCATAAACTGAAATTCTAAAAGGCCCGTTAGAAGAAGCTAACGGGCCTTTCAAGATAAAATTTCAGTATTTTCAGAATAAAACTATTGCTCATTCAATTAACATTATCAATCAAGCATCTTAGCCGCTCCTTTGTTTTGTCAATGGTTTAAACTTTATTTTTAACGACTCAAAAAGTATGAGGTTCTCAATTCGATTGGTATGTTTTTTCTCTCTATTTTATGTAAGTACTGACGCCATCTCATCAACCTACCTCAATCTGTCCAATTTCTTTAATACATTTTCAACCTTATCACAATTAAAGGAAGGTTAATATCGGATTGATTACTCCGAGATTTCTTTGATTCTGTATTTAATTGAATTTCTGTATTGTATGTTGAAGCATTAACCCATAAAAATTTCATGGAGGTAGCCTGATTAATTTTTGTGTCATCGTCATTCCTGACATAGTGGATATGATAAATATTTAGCGAATCTATGGATAACCAAATTCTAGTGCGTATATTAAAAAAATTCGTGTATGGCAAAAATGTGGTTATAGGTATCTGCAGGCGTAGCATGGCGATTCTATCTCTATTCTACCAAGAAAAGACAAAGTTATTTCATCGTTATTTCTATATAAATCGACTGTTTTTTTGCACAAGTATGACACGATTCGTACTCCATTAAAGAATAGAAACATATTCTTTCTATATTTTAAACATTGCTATGCTTAAATCGATAAAAATCTTTTACGATCTGTCATTTTGTCTCTTCTCCCGTCGACAAAACCTGTTTCTTCGGCGCCATGCTACGCGTGCTGAACAATTAAAAAAATACGTCAAATTATGTTTCAAACGGTTTTCTAAAACAAATCACTGTTCTTCACAGATGTTTGCAAACTTTAGAGTGGATTTATAAACCATTTTTCCCTTTATAGAACGAATTCCTAAAAACTGACTTAATATTTCTACGGAGGGAAACATTTTGTTTACTAACTTTTGAACAAGTTTTCTTGTTTATTTTGAGGTTATTTTAAGATATTTTAAATTAATTGAGTTATGAGTTTAAATTGCTTCTCTGGGAATTAGTAAATTGTAAGGAACAGAGGTTTTGTAATGGTCAGTTCAAATCTTTTCTACAATTTTATTAATTATTTGATTCTGAAGTTAATTTCGTTTAGTATTGTGGTTAACTTAAAGTTTTTTCAACACACTTGCTCATAAAATGGCTCTAATTTCACCGCAATTAGGCACATAATGACACCTGTTATCAAACTGTGACTTTTTCTTTACTATTATTCACAAGTGAGTTATAGGTTTTTTTTTAAAGTGTTAACCATTTAAAAAAAAAACCTATAACTCACTTGTGAATAATGGTAAAGAAAAAGTCACAGTTTGATAACAGGTGTTGCTTTGTTTTTAAAAAAGTTTCGAAACAAAAAATATCGTGTTCAATAGTACAAATAAATTTTTCAACACATTTGCTCGTAAAATGCATTTACAAAGCCTGTATACAGTGTTCGAAAGTTAAAAATTACGGACCATACAACGCAGCGTGCGGTAAAATAGGTACTCTCACCTAAGTACCTATTTTACCGCACGCCCCCTTGTAGAGCAGCGTGCGTTTTCTTTACGGTTTTTTTTTAATTTCCAAAAAAAAAAAAAAAAAAATTCCACCAAAGAGTTTCACATTATGAAAATAAACAACCTGACTGATCGAACCTCCTTGGAAGAGCTTTTGCTCAATACGTTGTCTCACTTTAATACTAAAGAGTAAATGAGATGAAAGATGTAGTTCTAATTTTCACCACGTGCATGTGGCGCCATTTTCAAAGTCGCGCCATTTTCATATTAGGAACTTCAAAAATTGTTGCGACTAATCTGAGTTCAAAGGAGGAATCTGATATTAATATGGATAAATGTGTTGAAAAACATTGTATGACACACGTGCAGAAATTGGTATTTACAAACTCGTGACTACGGTACGCCCTCGGGCGCCTTCGGCGCCTCGGGCGTACGTTGTCTACTCGTTTGTAAAAACCAACTTTCCGCACTAGTATCATAAATAACTATTACCAGCTGCACGTTAACTAATTGTTTCTCTAAACAAACTTTTTACTCATTAAATAAAATGGTATTTTAGTATTATTTTCTTCACAAGTGTGTTGAAAAACGTCGTATGATACACGTGTGTATTGATGATTACCGTCCTCGGCTCTCTTAAGACCCTCACCTAACGGCTCGGGTCTCAATGGCGCCTCAGCGGTATCTAATCACCAACATTACACACTTGTACCATAATGTACTATTATTTGTAAAATATCTTTTACAAACACTTTTATGCGTAAAATTATTTTATTAACACGAGCCATTTCACTAGTTAGAGTAATAAAAGCCGAAAAAAACTCAGTCTCTGTCGAAATCCGGACATTATCTATCTACCTATATCGTGGTTAAGTCTTATGACGAAGACTGTTCAGTAACATGGGCTGCATTGACCAGAGGTTTTGCGCATTTGGTGTTACACGTTGTTAATGGGTTACCTTTGAAACTACTGATCCCATTTTGAAAATCCTTTATCTAACATTTTTCCCGAATGTCATCGGCTATATTTTGGATGTTCGTATGGGATAAGTTTGTTCCATAAAACGAGTAAAGCCGAAAGTAAAACTTAATCCATTCTTATAGTTTTAAGGATTAAATATGTAAACAATAAGATGGTGGTATCTATAGATTATCAGTGTGTTGTAAGCGTTTGAAATGTTCTCATGGGAAATAATATTTCAACCAAAATGAAAAACTATTAGTGGCTTAATTGTCTCCCGATCAGACGATTCCGACAAACCCTAAGTCCTTTTTTTTCTTGGAAAATGTTAAATAAGTACCTATATCAGTTGGTCAATCTAGAGTATTTTTTTGTTACAAAGGTTCTTTTGTTTATATTCACAGGTAGAATATATTGCCTTTTATTACCTAGTGCACTTAAAATAATCCTTTAATAACATACTTTTCTGACACTCAGAATTAGAAGAAATATGTAGGTATTGTTTTACTTTTTACTGGAATCCTACATCATTGTAACTTTTTGCAAAATGCATGATAAAAGCACTGAGAAGAGTTACAAAGAATCATTCTTAGAAAATGGCGTTATTTTTATAACATTTTGTTTATGTGTACCTGTGTACCATATACGATAATAGACGTGACGTGCGAGCAGACGGCATGACACAAAACATCAGGTTTTTTTTTAATTTTTATTTTCTGCTTTAATTTTAGATAAATCTTTGTGTTTTGCAAATTAAGAAATAATCTAGCGAGCAAAAGTATAGTCACTTGGAATTGATCCGGGGTAGCTTCTTAATTATTGACGTGAATTGAATGAATTTGCAATCAATTTAAAGTTAACAGTTAAACTTTTGAAACGGTAGCATTTTTGATACTTATTCATATCTAGTTATAGAGTACTCAAGATTGCATGGAATAGATGTAAGTGATTTCAAACTTATGCTCGCGAGTGTAATTGATAGTTTAACACATTAAAAGACTTTAAAAAAAAATTAGTTGTCATGCTTATTACTTAGAGCTCGACGGCTGCAGTTACCTCTGCCGTTGGGAACATGCCGCTCGTGTGTAAGAGCTCTTACTTTTACCCGTGGTTTTAGACAAGGTGGTGTTTTAAGATAATCCAACACGAAAGTCATTATCTGCCAAGCTTTTACCCAACTATATTTGGGCCGACTTCCAGTCGAAACAGATGCAGCTGTATATTAGTATTATACATGGAGCGGCTGCCTATCGAACCTCCACCCAGTAACTGGGCAATACGGTACCCCATGGTAAGACTGGAAAATATCTACGAATGACAGCAGGGACCAACGGTGTTACGTGCTTTCCGAGGCACAGAGGAAACTCGCTATGACAGATGGCCACCCATCCACAGATCAAAATCGGCAAGCGTGGCTTATTGGAAGAGAGGCCTGTGAGGCTGTATTTATGAACTCCTTATCTGACAAGAAAGTACACTCTACAATAAATATAACATGCTTTAAATAGATAGGCAGATAGGCATACCAACACACAGACGTTCGCATTTATTGTAATATTAAATTATTCTAAAGTTTGAAAATATATACATATTTCTTTGTTATCTTGGTCTGGTTAACAACTCAAAAATGTAATAACACAGAATTATGTTACATTAATTTTAATAAATAAGATAGCCGTACACATTAGGCAAAGCTGAATAAATCCAGTTAGTGTAAAAGCAGTACAAATAAAGCTAAATAAAACTGCTTAAATATTTACGTGGCTTTTAACACCATTTTTAATTGGATTCTAAGAATAGAAAATGTTTTAACCCTTTCAAATATTTACTTTTTTAACCGAGTTCGTACCTATTATTGTGAAGGTTTTATTGTGTGAACAAACCTTAAATAGATTCTAGCTGTTTTTTTTTAAATACTGGCCGAATCAAGTCGCTTTGAAAAAGTAAGGCTGAGCGACTAGATTCGGGATTCGGCGTCGAACTTAAGCGCCGTATTTACGTTCCATCTTGCTGTACGTCCCGCCAAGGCCATGCACGAAGCACGACGCAAAAACACCGTGAATAGGCTTGACGTACGTCGATTATTATTATTATTATGACGTACGTCAAGCCTATTCATGGTATTTTTGCATCGTGCATCGTGTATGACCTTGGCGGGACGTACAGCAGATGGAACGTGAATACGGCGCTTTAGTAGGAATATTGAAAAACGTTGAAACGAGTCTCGAGGGCGATTTTGACAAAATCTAAAACTGCATCATTGGATTAAAAAAAAAACAATAATCCTGGACAGGAATCGAACCCGCTGATTTTGGAAAAAAACACACGCTTTATTACTAGGTACACCACTCGATAGTGTTGCTAATTAGGATCAAACTCTGGGAACACTTAAGCGAATCATTATACGCAGTGACGGATTAAGACTACTCGATGCCCTAAGCAATTAAAGCCTTTGGTGCCCCTCTATCCACAGGTTTTTTTCGTGATTAATTACATCAAATAGGTCGTCCCGCCCAGGCCGGGACGGAAGGGACTGTCCTTGTACTGACTAATGGTGATCCTTCAATAGCCCTTTACGTTCCAGGGTTACGGCTATTTGATGAGATAGTCCCGCGAACCTGGCAGTCTTTTCCCTCTAAAGGGGGGCACAGTCAGTTTGCGGCCAGCTCTTTGAGGTGCGCGTGGAACACTCATTTAAATCTAGAGATCTGCAAGAGCGAGCGAAGCAAGCTGGATTTTTTTTTGCACCTTTCTTGTATATGCTTTAAATAAGGTAACCAGGCCTACGCACGATGAAATAGCGAGCGAAGCGAGCTAGAAAATTTAAGCTGTTTCAGTAAGTTTTTGGTGACGTGAGAGTGAGACGTGATGCCGATGGGGGCGCCAGAAGAAGCACAATTAAATTCGTCCTTAGGATTTTTTTGTGCTTCTTCTGGTGCCCCCCAGACGTGATGCCCTAGGCAATTGCTTAATTTGATTAAGGGTTAATCCGTCACTGATTATACGGCAATTATTTTTAAATTCTTTTTAATAAGAAAGAAAGAAAAAAAAGTACATGTCGAATTGAGAACCTCCTCCTTTTTTTTCGTCTGTTAATAAATAACATTTATTGGTACAGAAAAAAAAAAATCGATCACGCGGTGTAGGGACGCGATGGCTTAGCTGATTGAGGGTCTAAATTACAAATCCAGAATGATACAGATTCCAGTCCTGCACAATAATAAAAAAAAAAAACTTCATGTTTCGCGACGCAGGCGTTGAGGCGTAAAATATTTCAAATGAATTTAATCTACTTACACTCAAATTGGACGACATGGAAGAGGGTTTAAAATTGAGTTTCGAAATTAAATGAACATCCCCAAAAAACGAATTTACACTGGAGCTATTTTGGTTTTATAATAATTAACTGTTTTGCTGGTTTCGAGGTTGCAAATTTGACCACGATCTCTTTTTTTTACCTTGGTAAAATCATCACATGGGTCCTCCCACCCAGGGCAGGGCGGGAGGGACTATCAGACTTATACTGACTGAAATCCACGATGATCCTTCAATAACCCTTTACGTTCCAGGGTCACGGTTATTAGATGAGATAGTCCCGCGACCCCGTCAGGCTTTGCCAGCATAGGTAAAGTCTTATATTCGCTTCCTGGTCGGACAATTTTTTCAACAGCAGCGGTGTCTGATTTTTTTTTCATAATACTTTGTGATTTTTTCACACTATGATTTTTTCCTGTAACGCAGGTACGTTTAGAAACATTTAAATTCACATGTCGAACAAATAGCTGGAACAACTACTGATAGAGCAAATAAATATTTGTTCCGTGCATAAATCGAACCCGCGACACGTAACGAAGCAGTCCATCACTCAGCTACTGCGTCAACCGTATTGTCTGGTTAACACTTCAGATACTAAAAGTATTCCGTAAAAGTGTGGTAAAAGTAACTTTAATTAAATAAAAGAAATGTAAAATTGTTTCCAAATACTTCTAAAAATATTGAAGACTTCAAATTTAACCCTCAAACAGATTCTGAACTTTCCAAGAACCCTACATTATAGGCTTGACCTAAATATTAATATTTTACAACTGACTGATGTACCTAGGTCTAAGACTCGCCTATTTCGGCCTAATGCGGGGTTCAGATGGGACGACAAAGCCGTGCGACAAATCACCAGTCGCCGTGTTGCTTGTAAAAATCAACTAAAACTCTAAAACTGTATGCGAGATGTTCATTTTTAAAGAAAATGTTGAGAACAGCGGGCGTATTACATACCGGTATTGAAGATTTAGTCATCTGTCGCGCGTTAAAAGTCGTATGGCTTAACTTTGAGACAGTTTTTGGTGTTGGATACGTGGGGTATATAAATGAGACTCAGGCACAAGCAAAAATGGTATGGATCTATTTTCGAAATGTTAGTTCCATTTATATAAAATTATTAGAAAAAATTAACACATAGTGGGTACATATGTAAAGTTATTGCGAACACAAAAATGTCACTATACTCTACATGATGATTTATATCAGTGCTGGGGATATTCCGCTACATTGGGATAATCCCAGCGCACTATTCTCAAACCTGCAACTCCTGGTCATCTGCCTCGCCTTTTCCCAACTTTATTGAAGTCGGCTTCCAGTCGAACCAGACGCAGCTGAATATCAGTATTTTACATTTAGCGACTGCCTATCGTACCTCCAAAACCCAGTGACTTGGTAATACGATACCCCATGGTAAGACTGGTTGTCAAACTTTTAGGGCTTCTTACTAACAGTAACAAATGACATCCGGCACCAACGGCTTTACGTACTTTCCGAGACACGGAGAAAACTCGCTATGACAGATTGTCACCCATCCATAGACCAACCTCAGCAAGCACGGCTGAACCCGGACGATCGGTAAATATTTAACCACGAGCTCTTCCTCGGTAGTTACTTAACTAGTGCTTGAATTGAAATATAGACAATCGATTCTTGTTGCTTGACTAAGCCGCGTTTCCAAGCAACTCTTTAAAAATCGCCCCGTGTGAACCCTGTTTAATAGAGGCCAGAAATAATGCCTAGATCTACTCAAAGAATGTTGGGTCGGTGTCCAGATTAAACAGATGAGTCTGTTTAAATATCAATTTAATAATGCCACTAAAGATATTGTTCTGGAATTTTGTCGAAGAAAATATGTTTCGGCTGTTTTATGTGCGAAAACATTGTTTTAAATCTTTATACATTTTTTATCTCTTATAATGAACCAATTTGGGTGTATTTTAAGTACTTACTCAGTTTATAGCATCACATAAAAGAACGATGTTTCACTTATAATAATGGTAAAATAAAAGTAAAATTAGAATTGTTCGCTCGGAGGACGCCCATTATTCCACAGAAGTATATCACTGGGATAAGAAAAATCCCATGTCCAAGATCATAGTCTATCTGTATGCTAAATCTCATCAAGTTCCACTCACGTTTAAGCTTTAAAAAAATAACAAACCAAGTCTTTAACATTTTGTTATGTCATTACTTAGGGTACAAGGGCAACTCGCTGTCCGACCATGGACCATGCCCGGGTCGACGGCGCGTCGTTTTCACGCGGGCCTCAAAGAGCGTCAGCAAAATGAAGGGGCTCTCAGAGGGCCAAAGCCTGCCGGGGTCGCGGGACTTATTTCCATTACCGTAACCCCGGGACATAAAAGGCTGACACCGTGGATTTTAGTCAGTACAAGTCTGACAGTGAGGGGGTGGGGGACTCATTTGATGATTTTACCACGATAAAAAAAAAAAGTCGCGCGCTCTCTATCACACAATCGGGGGTCAAATTCAACGCGCGAGCGACAGCACGAGTTTTTCTAAATACCAATTTTATGAAATGGCAGCCGGTATACTATACTCTTAACATTTTGTAATTTAAGTACATAATAGTACCTACATATATTATTCAAAAAGGAACAAACAAACCCAAACGAGCCCATATTGTTCACATCCGCCCACACATTTACCTTTAAAATACTTAAACAAAATAACTTTAACAAGGAAATTGTATCAGCTACGTCAAAAAGCACCAAGACGGTAACAGGGTTACCCTTTTAACCCTCAAAGCGATGGTAAACACATAACAGGGTAATTACGTTAACTTGTGCGCAGTGCACGGGTTGATAACTTGATATTTTACGAAATATGGAATATAATTTGAAATTTCATTTTTATTATTGTTATTAATATGAAAAATAATAATTAAGGTTATAGTTTAAAGATTGGCGAAGTTTTTGGGTGACATTACATTCGAATTAATTTATAGACTGAATCAATTTAACTGGCCTGTTGGTCTAGTGGTTAGTGACCCTGACTGCTAAACCGGAGGTCGTGGGTTCGATTCCCACACAGGACACATGTCTATGTGATGAGCACGATCATTTGTTCTGTGTCTGGGTGTAATTTATCTATAATATGTATGTATTTAGAAATATGTTAGTATGTTTATCTGTTGTCTAGTACCCATAACACAAGCTCTACTTAGCTTGGGACTAGATGGCGATGTGTGATAGTTGTGGAATATTATAATAAAATTATCGTATCAATTTTGTTATGTAAAATGGTCGATAAGATACAAATGGCGTGTCCCTGTGGATAAAACACCCATAATTATGAAAAAGGAAACTATTTTGCTTCACTAATCTTTACTTTATTATATTATACACTAGCTGTTGCCTGCGGTTTCACCCGCTACAACTCCCGTAGGAACATTAAATCGGGATAAAAACTATCCTATGTGTTAATCTAGGTTATAAACTATCTGTGTACCAAATTTCATCCAAATCCATTCAGTAGTTTATGCGTGAAAGAGTAACAAACATACATCCACACATACAAACTTTCACGTTTATAATATTAGTAGGATAAAGTTGAATAAAGCATTACGCTACGACCAATGCGAGCTGAGCAGCGAGGGTTAGTACATTTCAGAAAACGCCCAAAAACGTGATCTATTCAACTTTGAAATACGGTCTTAATTATAAAAAGAAGTAAAACAATAATGAAACCTCAGAGGAGACACGTTTTTCTGTTACCAGGCTTTTAATTAACTCCCGTTGTCGTCATATTTCGCGAAATGTTATTTTTAGAACAATAATTACTTGTTTCTACCAGGAAAATAAACTCGTGGCTGCCTTGTTAGTTGCACGAACGACTGTTAAACATAAAGACCTGAATTCAATATCTATGTCTGTGTTATTGAAGGATCACTAAGGATTTTAGTCAGTACAAGTCTGACAGTCCCTCCAGTCCCGCCTTGAGGACTCATAGGATGATTTTACCACGTAAAAAAAACAGTGTTATTTATTTTTTTATTTTTTTCTCTCTCAGAAATTCATTGAAAGCAACCATGGTAGTTGGACAGATCATTATTCTTCATTGTAAACACATATCATTAGATAATACTAAGGGTAAATCTGTCAATTTAACTAATAGATTTTTAACTTTCTCACAAAAGGTGAAGGTTTATATTCGATTGTTTTTTTATAAATTTTCTGAAGTCTTTAGCAATAAATAAGCGTATCTCTGAAATGCCCGGGCTACACGAGGCTAGCTTTTCAAGCTAGTATAGCAAGCTAGTGTCCGTAAGCTATCAAGCTAGTACTTCTGGCTTCGTGTAGACAAAACTAGCTTCATTTAGTAGCTTAGAAATGAAGCAGAAGTACTAGCTTGCTAGCTTACTGACACTACCTTGAAAAACTAGCCTCGTGTAGCCCGGGCAAAAAGAACGACATACGACGTCACAAAAATGTACCGGAATCGTTTCAAATTCAGATCTGTCAAAGTAAAATAAAATAATGATTAGCTATTAGAAAAAAAATAGCATTATTTTTGAATTTCAAAAACAGTATAAAAAAAAATGTAATGAAATTGAAGTCCTTACTCTTAATTGAGATTCACACGACGTCTTGTAACATGGTCTTAAAGTCAATCAGGATGATTTAAAATTACGGTCAGTTCACACCAAGACGCGTAGTTCATAGCGCGATCTAGCTTCGATTCTGCTACATATTCAAATAAAAATTCATCTAATGATTATGATAGGATGGGATAGGATAGGATAGGATGGGATAGAATAGGATAGGATGGGATAGGATGGGATAGGATGGGATAGAATGGGATAGGATGGGATAGGACGCGACAGGACGGGACAGGACGGACAGGACGGGATAGGACGGGATAGGATGGGACAGGACGGGACAGGACGGGACAGAACGGGACAGGACAGGATAGGACGGGACAGGACGGGACAGAATGGGAGAGGACGGGACAGGGCGGGACAGGACGGGACAGGACGGACAGGACGGGACAGCTCGGGACAGGACGGGACTGGACGGGACAGGACGGGACAGTACGGGACAGGACGAGACAGGACGGAACAGGACGGGATAAGATGGGATAAGATGGGATAAGATGGGATAAGAGGGAGAAATGGGATAAGATGGGGATAAGATGGGATAAGATGGGATAAGGATGATAAGATGGGATAAGATGGGAAAAGAAAGTGAGAAGATTGGGATAAGATGGGAGAAGATGGGATAAAGATGGGAATACGAAGAAATGGGGATAAGATGGGATACGATGGGATACGGTGGGATTTTGGAGGGAGACCTTTTTACCCCGACGCTTCGCACAAAAAAATACATTGGTAATTTCCGACATCCACGCGAACGAGTCGCGGGCACAGCTAGTTCAAAATATGTATTAAAAAGAAATTTAATGGAAAATTTTAGCCTTACACTGAACTAGGGTCACACGAATTTTTGTAAGATACCAATGTCACTTAAAGGCAACAGGATGGATTTGAAATTCGTTTGTAAGAATCTGACAGTTTTTCCCCACCCTAGCAAAGTCGGGGTTTATTTAAAATTTTGCCACCCAAAAAAAAAACACTTCAATGGAACTTTCTTTTGAACCGGGGAAATAGAGGAAATACATACTGTTAAGATAATAATTAGAAGGTTTAAACTGTAGATCCGCTTTGTAGAAGGCGGATTGTAGCAATCACTCGACGAGAAAAGCCGCATATACTGTTGAGTCAATAACTAAAAATTGGAGGATCCAGTTGTAAAACAGTGCACTTGTGACGTAAGAAACTTTAGGATTCTTAAGTATATTTAGCATTCTGAGTTCGTCCTCAAAGTATTTGTTATAACTGTGCGTGTGCAAACATATAAACTCAAATACACAAACGCCCAGACCTGGAACAACGACTATGTAGATCAAACAAATAATTTGCGACATGCGGGAATCACAGCGCAGCAAGTCCCAATCGCTCCAGAACCACCTGCGCTAACCGTGTCCGCAAATTTGATTCAATTCGATGAACAAGTATTAGAGTATGCACGGGCTTAAGATGTAAATTGTCGTAGATTAGTTTAATATGCAAATAATCAAACCAGGATCAGTCATGTTTCCAGTTGATTACCATTTTTTCAGATTGCCATCGTTATTACTGAAACTATCATACCAACATAACAAAGAATACCTTGAAAAACTAGCCTCGTGTAGCCAGGGCAAAAAGAATGACATACGACGTTACGAAAATGTATCGGAATCGTTTCAAATTCAGATCTGTCAAAGTAAAATAATAATTATTATGTATGTAGAACACATAGCTTGTTCAAAACATGTAGTAAAAAGAAAAATTTAATGAAGCCTTACCACTGAACTAGGGTCACACGACTGTCTTGTAACATACCAATGCCAATAAAAGCAACAGGATGGATTCCTAGTCTGCTAAATCTGACAGTTTTTCCCACCCTAGTCAAAGTCCGGATTTATTTGAAAATTTTGCCAATAAAAAAAAAAACACTTCACAGGAACTTCTTTCGAACCGGGAAATAGAGGAAAATACTCGTTAAGATAATAATTATAAGGTTTAAAACTGTAGATCTCTTTGCAGAAGGCGGATTGTAGGCAATCGCTCGACGAGAACGCGCATACTGTTGAGTCAATAACTAAAAATTTGGAGGATCCAGTTCTAAACATTGCACTTGTGACGTAGAAAACTTTAGGATTCTTAAGTATATTTAGCATTCTGAGTTTCTCTCAAAGTATTTTTATACTGTGCGTTTGCAAACATATAAACTCACATACACAAACGCCCAGACCTGGAACAACTACTTGTAGATCAAACAAATATTTGCTCCATGCGGGAATCACAGCGCAGCAGTCCAATCGCTTAGCCACTGCACTAACCGTGCCGTCGGACTGGCTTAAGATGTAAATTGTCTTAGATTAGTTAATATGCAAATAATCAAACCAATGATCATAGTTTCAGTTGATTACCATTTTTTCAGATTGCCATCGTTATTACTGAAACTATGGTACCAACATAACAAAGAAAACAAGAGAAAATAATAAAGTTTTTCTAACCCAAGAAAAACCCTTTTCTGCGAAAAATAACTTGAGCTAAAGTACATAAAGAAAATAGCAGAAAACCTTTACTTATAATAATCTTAGGTACTTTGCATGTTAGATAAAATAATATCTGATGATGTTATATTAAGCAAAAAGAAAATTTAGAGAGTAGAGGAAGGTCAACAGATACTTAGTTGATGTATCTTTTCTTATATCTGATTTTATTAATATTATAATGCAAAGCTTTGTAAGGATGAATGAAAAGATAGATGTTTTTTACTCGTTCACGCAAAAACTACTGAGCAGATTTCGGTGAAATTCACTACACAGATAGCTTAACGCAGGTTATACCTGCGTTAATACGTAAGATAGTATTTATGTTCCTTATGTGGGATAATATTCCCCTTCGAGTTTCAGCTGGCAAAGCTGCTAGTAACAGCTAGTATTAATATAAAATATACTAGTATAAAATATATGTACTAAGTCTTTTTATGTTAAGTGGCATTTGAATAGTAAATGTCAAGGAATAAAATTCTTCAATAAATGTTAAGAAATTATTTAGTTAATAGGTTATTGAATTTATAAATCATAAAAAAACTTAAACTATTTAGTATAAGATCACGATAAGATTGAAAACGTTAATGGCCGCTATATGTCACTTGAAAATGTTTGCAAATTAATCCTATTATAATATGCAAATTAATACTTTAATACTAATATTATAAACGTGAAAGTTTGTATGTGTGGATGGATGTTTGTTACTCTTTCACGCAAAAACCACTGAACGGATTTAGCTGAAATTTGGTACACAGATAGTTTATAACCTGGAAATACTAATATTATAAACGTGAAAGTTTGTATGTGTGGATGGATGTTTGTTACTCTTTCACGCAAAAACCACTGAACGGATTTAGCTGAAATTTGGTACACAGATAGTTTATAACCTGGATTAGCACATAGGATTTGAGGAGGAGGGGAGTTTTTATCCCGATTTTTTGTTCATGTGGGATAATTTTCGAGTTGTAGCGGGTATTCGGGTGAAGCCGCTGGTAACAGCTAGTGTTCAATATTTATGATCGTAGTTTTTTATTTCTTTGTTAATGTTATTTTCATACGATTTTAGTTTCTTTAAAAGCATGCAATTGTTACAAAAGCGTGCATGACGTCACAATATGGCGCTATCACACTTTCCTTCTTATCGTGGTCGCATAAATGATAAAAATATTCTCCCAAAAACAGAGACTTATAGAACGTTCATCCAAATCGGCTAAAAGATTATCCATATAAGCCGAAGTACTCAAAAACATGTACCTGAAAAAAACCTTTCATGGAATCTATTTTAGGATTTGTCCTAAAGGTCAAGATCGTAACGGGGCAATCCTCTTACTGTTATTAAGAGGAAATGCGAGTGGTATTTTCTCCTTTCTCCATACAAATGCTCTCGCCTGTTTTCTTTCTAGATATTGGCCATACAGCAATGACTTTTGACTGACCTATTGGTCTAGTGATTAGTGACCCTGACTGCTATGACGGGGGTCGTGGGTTCTATTCCCACCCAGAACAAATGTTTGTGTGATGAGCACGATCATTTGTTCTGTCTGGGTGTAATTTATCTATACATATAATAAAACTGTAGAAAAGTTATTTTTGTACATTAAAAGAAAACTCAAAAAATATAGCCAGGGTATTAAAGGACAACCAATAGAACCCATTTCTAGCATTTTTAGAATTTTTGTCTGTTTGTCTGTTTATCTGTTTGTCTGTTTGTCTGTTTGTCTGTGTATTTGTCCAGGTATCACGTAAAATGTACGAAATTAATGTAGATAACTTTTATACACAACGATTAAGCGTAACTTGGAGAGGAATTTAGTTTTTGTTTCATTGGAATCGGTTCAGTCTATCAAAAGATATTTGAATTTAAAGTGTTTTAGAAGTAAAATTACGGGTGCACTTTGGTCTCACAATTTGATTTCGTACGTCAGTCGCGCGATCTAACTTCGAATTCGAATAGCAAAACTACAGTGGAGTGGAGTGGTGTGGTGTGGTGTGGTGTGGTGTGGTGTGGTGTGGTGTGGTGTGGTGTGGTGTGGTGTGGTGTGGTGTGGTGAGGTGAGGTGGTGTGGTGTGGTGTGGTGTGGGGTACTGTGGTGTGGTGTGGGGTAGTGTGGTGTGGTGAGGTGGTATGGTGTGGTGAGTTGTGGTGTGGTGTGGTGTGGGGTAGTGTGGGGTGGTGTGGTGTGGTGAGGTGAGGTGGTGTGGTGTGGTGTGGTGTGGGGTACTGTGGTGTGGTGTGGGGTAGTGTGGTGTGGTAAGGTGGTATGGTGTGGTGAGTTGTGGTGTGGTGTGGTGTGGGGTAGTGTGGTGTGGTGTGGTTTGGTATGGAATGGTGGGGTGTGGTGTGGTGTGGTGCGGTGCGGTGCGGTGTGGTGGAGAGGGCATTAGGAAAATAGTCCTACATAAACCTGGAACACAAGTGTCAAATATTTTTGATTAATCTAAAAAAACTCTAAATATACGGTTTATATGAAAAACGTGGCCTGAATTAAGCGATTGCAACTAAAAAATACATTGTTAAATTCCGACATCCACGCGAACGAAGTTGCGGGCACAGCTAGTCTATAATATGTATGTATCTAGAAATATATAAGCATGTTTATCAGTTGTCTAGTACCCATAACCCAAGCTTTGCTTAGCTTGGGACTAGATGGCGTTGTGTAATAGGTGCGTAATATTATTATTATTACTTTTTTTTTATTAACCTTTATTG
This sequence comes from Agrotis ipsilon, assembly GCA_028554685.1. NCBI lineage: Eukaryota > Metazoa > Arthropoda > Insecta > Lepidoptera > Noctuidae > Agrotis > Agrotis ipsilon. The sequence goes on from CM052979.1 coordinate 8,198,270, forward strand.
TCCCACTGCTGGGCAAAGGTCTCCCCCATAACCTTCCACTGTTCCTGTTCCCTGTTTGTTTTGTTCTGTCTCCTGCTTGCACGGAGGGAAGTGGAAACATATTTTTCCTACTCCTTCACTATTCTTTTCTGATTAATTTCGTTGCAGGATCGAAGACAAGTTTATTCATTCTCCGGGACACGTCGAGCTTTCTGGTGGTCGCTACTGTTGATTCTGGCTTTCTGGAATTGCAGTGGTTTGGGAATAGTTGGGTGGGTTTGTCCCAAAAAAAATGTTTGTTACCACGATACAGAAAAAATTACTTACAATATTTTTTTTCGGTGTTAAATCCCGACATGGATGTAGCGAAAAACACTCGTAATAACTCAAATATAAACGTCCCAGGACCACGGTAACGTGCAGTACCATTACAAATTTCTGTAGGATATTTTTTATCCTAGGACAAACTGTAGGATTATTATTACAAGGCGGGAGGAGCCGCAAGCTAGTAAAAAATAAAAACGAAGCAAAAACATTAATAAATCATCAGCAGACGTATTAACTTGATGAGTTTATAATTGTCAGAAAGAAAGATAATATCTTTCTTTTTTTGTCTGTTTAACTGAGGGGAACATTGAATAAGTATGTAAATGTATGCTGTAAGATATTTATGAATTTAAACGGCAATTTTGCACGTGTTTTTATTTGAATAAGTTAAAATAAATTATGGTGGACGAAAAATTTACAAATCTTAAATGCAAGTCTTAATTAACACGTCGACAAGTTATTTTTTTATCTAGATACATCTCATTTTTTAGAAGCTATGTTTTTGGCGATAAATTATTTAGGTTATTAGTATTAAGACTGCCCTGAAACATCCGGACAAATAAGTTATCGAGCTATTATTGTACGCCATAATTGGCAAAACATACAGATCAATTTGTTATTTTAAGACCTTGCTCCTTGTTTTGATGCATACTCATGTTTTACAATAAATATAAATAAATAAAAATAAATATTTGAGCGGTTCGTGTTTGTATTTGGTTTTTTCTTAATTTGTAATAAATAAAAAAGAAAGTGACGTTGTTTGATAGATTTTCAACCTTATCACAGTAAAGAAAGAAAGAGAGAAAAAACATTAATTTGGCGCAAGGGGACCACGATAGACACACAGTAGTGGATCGATTTGAAAAAAAAATTACAGATTCGGGTAGGTTGAACTGCTGGCGTCTATACATACTTCAAGTACGTTGTACGTAAAGTCAGTAAAAGGATTCTACAAATTGTCGTACAAATATTTTCTATATCGTGTTGGAAAAGAAGAAATTCATATATCAGACTATTTGCTTTTGATAACTTCAATAATGTTGAACTGAATTTCTGCTGAATTATGTTTCAATATTTCGAATTCAGTGGAAACTGAAATTGTTTCGGGATTCCAGGAATTTCGAATGGAGGTATGTACAGATGCCAGTAGATCAATCTACCCGAATCTGTAAAATTTTACCCATCGAACATTAAGCTTCTAATATTGTGAATTTGACAGATTGAGGTAGGTTGATGTGCTGACGATTGTACTACTTTTAGCTTTTGTCCCGAGATCACACAGATTTCTGGCTGAATTCGAGACAAGCATGTTCTTTAATCTATTCTGTCCAAGCCTTTATCTATTTTTTTTTGCGTGGTAAAACCATCAAATGAGTCCTCCCACCCCTGGTATGGTGGGAGCGACTGTCAGACTTTGACTGACTAAAATCCACGGTGTCCTTCAATAGCCCTTTATGTTCCGGGGTCACGGTGATGGAAAGAAGTCCCGCGACCCCGGCAGGCATTGGCCCTCTGTGACCGGCCCCGTCATTTTGCTGACGCTCTTTGAGGCAAGCCTTTATCTAGGTACTCTTTTTTTAACATTCCAGTTCGCAGGTGCAGAAAAATGGTTCTCAAGGTGAACCACGACCCCCGGCATAGCAGTCAGGATAACTAACCACTAGACCAACAGGCCAGTCAGCAGGAATGGCAGTGAATAGGCGCTTCTTAGGGAAGGTTTACGTTCAGCAGTGTATGGCAATTGGCTGACATGATGATGCCATTACCTCGTCTTGTTACATATTCCGCCGCAATTCATAAAATGGTCACAAATTGTCAATTCACAATATTTACTGCGTTAGCGCCCATTTTCTGCTGAAGTTGCCCTCTAGGCGCTAGTGCGTGAAAATTGTAATTTCAATTTTTAGACCGGTTTCCACGGCAAATGAGGAAAGTCGAAGGCGTGATGCCAGAAATCTGATGGGGCCCCCGTATAGGGCTAAAGCCTGCTGGGATCGCGGGAGTGACTCATCAGGTAAGGGCTGTTGAAGGATCACCGTGGATTTTAGTCAATACAAGTCTGACAGTCCCATCCCGCCTTGGGTGGGAGGACTCATTTATTGATTTTACCACGATAAGAAAGGTAAGCAGTTTTGTCTTGCGAGGTAAGTCACTAATGGGTCCGCTCCTGTCGCGGTGAAAACCGGGGTAAAACACAAAGATCAGATAAGGTATGCCTACGGAGAAATCAGGCTTATCTATATAAGCGAATTAGGGTCAATTTCGTGTCTCCAATTAAAGCCAGGTAGTGGCTGATACCTCTAATTGAGTTTGGATACTCAGAATTGGATCAAACAGGTCACTTTATTGGACTAGAGCAGTATTGATCTTAGACTGTTAGTTAATAGGAGCTTCCACATAGAGCGAGCAGCCTCGCGAGGCATTTGCCGCAATAGGCAGCTCGGTTAGTGTAGACGTGACACATCATCATCAAAAAATGAGTCCTTCCACCCCGGGCAGGGCGAGAGGGACTGTCAGACTTATACTGACTAAAATCCACGGTGTCCTTCAATAGCCCTTTATGTTCCGGGGTCACGGTGATGGTATAAGTCCCGCAACCGCGGGACAGTCATATGCTTAGACAGCAACTTTACTACATACTACTAGAATGTACTTGACTACATGAAGTTGAATAAACGAATTCGAATAAAAGATTCCGGGAAAGTGTTATTCGATACACCGTCATTAGATTTCAAGTTTCTCGAGAAAACATAATAATTCGGCCTTTATATCCTAATTATATGGTATTAAGGTATATTTTTCCAAACTACCTAACCTCAAAAGGAAAAAATCCTTTGGGAAACGTGGTATCTTCGTAATTATATCTTTATCCTAAAATAAGTCTCACGTCAAAAATAGTGGCACTGTACATTTATTCATCACTTATACGTGTTCCTATGTTTTTCCTTTTGTCTGTATGTGTGTTGGCTAATATATCTGTATTCTTATAATATCCATTTATTTTAGTAACGTCTTATATCTTTGGGTGAGTTGGGAAGAAATTATGTTGTTGGATTAATATTCAGTAAGACTGAATGATATATTAGTACCACTTTTTGTTTTTTTTTACGTGGTAAAATCATCGATTGAGTCCTCTCACTCAGGGCAGAGCTTCCAGGTACTGTCAGACTCGTACTGACTAAAATCCACGTGTCCTTCAATAGGTCTTTATGTACCGGAGTCGCGGTATACGTGTGTTCCGCGACCCCGGCAGGAGCCACTTTTGTGGTATAGTTGAAAATAATATAAAGATAGGCATAAATATTGACGCGGGACTGTCTTATCAGGTAACCGTGAACCTAGAACGTAAAGAGCTATTGAAGGATCACCCTGCATTTTAGTCAGGATGAGTCTGACAGAGAGGTTCTCTAGTGGCGACCACGGACCGGAAGACGCAGCGTAGGTAGGCCTCCCACTAGGTGGACCGACGACATCGTGAGAGTCGCGGGCAACCGATGGATGCAAGTGGCGAATTGTCGTTCGGCGTGGCGGGTCTAAGGGGGAGGCCTATGTTCAGCAGTGGACGTCTTCCGGCTGATGATGATGATGATGATGATGAGTCTGACAGTCGCTTGCGTTCCACACTGGGTGGGGGAAGGACTTATTTGATGATGACACGTAAAAATATCCCAAAATCTTTTTCTTTCTTAAAAACTATTCGCTCCAAGCATCACCAAGGTATGAACTCAGTCTTTCACCCGTTTACATTCATCAATCATATTTCCGAATGCGAGCACCATCGCTCGAGCCTTCAGGATTATCGGGGATTCATAATATATGAACATTGCGATCGTCGCGGATTACAAGCACGTCTATACATATGGAGAAGCTTTAATTTTAATATTTTTTGCGAGTATTTTTAGAAAATAATTTCATTATAGATTGACTAGTTTATGCATACGTTTTGCTTGCGTGTATTTCGAAAAGTATCGCCTGGTAATAAAGACTTTTTTTTTTGCGTGGTAAAATCATCAAATGAGTCCTCCCACCCCTTACTGTCAGACTTGTACTGACTAAAATCCAAGATGTCCTTCAATAGCTCTTTATGTTCCGGGGTCACGGTGTTGGAAATAAGTCCCGCGACCCCGGCAGGCTTTGGCCCTCTGTGAGGGAGCCCCGTCATTTTGCTAACAGCTGTTTGAGGCGCGCGTGCAACACGACGCGCCGTCGACCCGGGCATGGTCCGTGGTCGGACAGCGAGTTGCCCTTTACTCGCTGTCCGCATGCCCTGGGAATATACCTCCACTTACGAGCAAAATCTGCAGTGGTGGCCCAGTAGTATCGGTCCCGACTTACGAGTTGTAGGTCGTGGATTTTGTGTCATTTATTTATTGATGAAACCGTATGTGACATCTACCAACCCGCACTGGGCCCGCGTGGTGAATTATGGCCCACTCCCTCTCTCAGAGAGGAGGCCTGTGTCCCAGCAGTGGGAACATTACAGGCAGATGATGATGATGAGCAAAATCTGGTACGGATTCTCCAATTCCGCGCGATGTTGAGTAAAAGGGACCAAGCACTTTACATGCTTTCCGAGGCACGGAGGACACTCGCTATGACAGATGGTCACCCATCCACAGACTAACTTCAGCAAGCGCGGCGTATCACGCATGACCGGCCTGTGTTGATGTAATTATTTAGCCACGAGCTCTTTAGGGCTCGAGGGGCCTATGCGAAACCAAAAAAAAATGATTTTGATTTTTGAATCGTAACTATGGTAGACATTGATCCTTATCAGGCAACGACGATATATTACTAGACTCCGCATGCACGATCTAACGAACAAAAACTATTCTGTCAACTCGCTGAGGTACGTAAGCGAGGGCCACGGGGTACTGCGTTGTGATTGGCTAACTCAAGGTCTGTTCTGTCTCAAGGTATGTTTACGGCTCAAAGGATTGGTCGAAATAAGACGAATATAAGACTTTTTTGCCTAATGTGTTGACAGACATCGGTCGCCTGTTATTAGGAGTCTAGTAATATATCGTCGTTGTTGGTCCCTATCAGGCCTCGTCAGTTATGTTGAAAGCTCTTTGAGGTGCCCGTAGAATAGAAAATACACAGAGGTGACATTGATAAATGAAAAGCTTAGTGGTGAAAAATTTAAGATGCTACCTCTGCTTTGATAAGAAATGCTGATGATAATGAGGTAAAACCAAAGAGATTTATAAGGCATTTGATGTTTCAAAAGATTTTAGGCTGTATGAATTCCACGTATTTCGACGTACTTGAAGTTTACGCGTAATAAATAAATAATTAAAGTACGACATTACGACGAAGTTAACCTTATATGAAACTAAGTCAAACATCATCATGATCCCGATTTTCATCCGATACAATGAAATGATCGTTAAATGAAACAGGGTCGAACGGTATATTATTTTGTGGTCAATTTCACTCATTTTTATGTACTTAACTCACAAATGATCAAAAAAATGCCAAATTAGTCAACATCAGAAAAGAGCTAAAGGTTCCTAAGAAATCCGCATCCCACCCTGCCCGGGTGGGAGGATTCATCTGATGATTTTAAAACGTAAAAAAAAAACACTGATGAATGCGGATTTCCCCCTGTTGACCAACTTAATAAAAAAGAAATACTCTGTCCCAGAACAAAAAATATGCGAAGTAAGCGATCTCAAAGTGGTAACCAGTAGGAAACCGCCGAGACAATGAAGCTCAACAAAATCTCTTAGGAAACTTTGACAAGTCAATTCTGCAAACTTTATTAAAACAAAAATACAGCAAACGGAGAAAGGTATCGTCCCATCTGTTCCTCGTGCCATTTGACCCTTCCTAATATTGTATACATATAGTTAAAGCGTCTCAATAACGATTACTTCCATCTGTCGTCCCAATAGCCCCTGTGCGTTGGGGCCCTTTTATAAAGCACTGTCCGTATTGTTGGGTTTATGGGGCATGGGACCATTGGTTTCAAGATAAGGCATGAATAGTAATATGGTGGAAGGCATAGAATACTAACTAATACTATAAAGGCCTGTTGGTCTAGTGGTTAGTGACCCTGACTGCTATGCCGGGGGTCGTGGGTTCGATTCCCACCCAGGACAAATGTTTGTGTGATGAGCATGATCATTTGTTCTGTGTCTGGGCATAGAATACTTAATAGTGGTCTGGTTGTTATTTATCTATAATTTATGTATGTATTTAGAAATATACAAGTAGGTATGTTTATCAGTTGTCTAGTACCTATAACACAATCTCTGCTTAGCTAGGGACTAGATGGCGTTGTGTGCCCGGGTCGACGGCGCGTCGTGTTCCACGCGCGCCTCAAAGAGCTGTCAGCAAATGACGGGGCCCCCTCACAGAGGGCCAAAGCCTGCCGGGGTCGCGGGACTTATTTCCATCACCGTGACCCCGGAACATAAAGGGCTATTGAAGGACACCGTGGATTTTAGTCAGTACAAGTCTGACAGTCCCTCCCGCCCTGCCCGGGGTAGGAGGACTCATTTAATGATTTTACCACGATAAAAAAAAAGGCCTGCCGTGACACCCCGGCAGGCCTAGGAGAAGATTGCGGTTTTGTAGGCTTCCTTGTGAATTCGCCTGAGGAGGCACACCATCGAGAGAAGTGGATGGAATGGGGGGAGGTCTTTGCTCGGGAGTGGAACAGAGTATTCAAGCAAAAAAAAAGTCATGTTAGTGTGCGGGCAGAAAGTCGCGAACCTAGTACTTTATTCATAAAAGTTGCCATAGTAACTTTCCATGTGCCTAGCTTCATCTATTTCAGTTTAAGCCGGACTTATCTTTTTGTCGATACTAGTTATTTTCGCTTTGTTACTACGCCGGCAATATTAGTTTGGTTAAGTAAGCGTAAAAGTAGCTAGCTTAGTAGTTTGTCGTTAATTAATTTAATTTTGACTGCGAGGGAAATTGTTTGTGGCCATATCTATGCTTTTATTATAAAGCTGAAGGGTTTGTTTGTTTGGTTGTACGCGCTAATCTCAGGAACTATTGGTTCAAATTGAAAAAATCTTATTGTGTTGGATAGTCTATTTATAGAAGTAGGTTATAGGCCATATAACATCAAGCTATGGCCAATAGGAGTAGATCAGAGGGGGTGAAACAGCGAGGACCAGCTTGCCTTCAAACAATAGCTTTTTGTCTTTTCATGCTTGCAGCGAGAGCTGCAAGTATGCATGTTGAATTATAGCATAATAATATTCCACAACTATCACACAACGCCATCTAGTCCCAAGCTAAGCAGAGCTTGTGTTATGGGTACCAGACAACTGATAAACATACTTATATACTTCTAAATACATACATATTATAGATAAATTACACCCAGACACAGAACAAACGATCATGCTCATCACACAAACATTTGTCCTGGGTGGGAATCGAACCCACGACCCCCGGCATAGCAGTCAGGGTCACTAACCACTAGACCAACAGGCCAGTCAAAACTATAGCTCCGAAACTTGACGTTTTGGGATACTATGTCAAGTATAATGTCCTCTTTTTAAATAACTTACGTTGCGCCCCACGATTTTGACAAAAGAAACGTAATGGCGGACGGCCGTTAGGGCTAAAACTTTAAACTATCTATTTTGTGTATTTTGTAAAGCAACTAAATAGATTACGGAAAATGTATAATGTAAAAAGCTTACATAAACATCATTTACCATCAAGTATATTTATTCCACTAAACATAACTTTTTCAAGCCTTGCTATGCAGCTTGAATATTTAAAGTACTAGGCGCACAGAAAACAAAAGAGGCTCGCAAGAACAACCCTGAGTCTGACAACTGTGGAATAATAAAGGAATACCTTTGCTTTCAGAAAACAATATGGCGTATGGAGGGAAGGCTTGCTGTTAGTCTGGTGCAGACATAATGAGGATGTTAAAAGGGTTGGTTTTTAAACGTTTTTTTTTTAAATTTTATTCACAAACTAGCTGAATCGGCAAACTTCATACCGCCTCAGAATTTGATTTCTGAACGACGGGACGAACATCAAATATTTGACAGATAGAAACAGCGAAATTGTTGCTTAATAAAAATGTAGTACCTTGAATTTTCCGCAGGTCATGAGTGGCGGACCATGCCTGGGTCGACGGCACGTTGTGTTCCACGCGCGCCTCAACGAGCGTCAGCATGTTGACGGGGCACCCCTCTAGAGGGTCAAAGCCTGCCGGGATCGGGGGCGAGACTCATTTCATTACCGTGACACCGGAACATAAAGGGTTATTGAACGACATCGTGGATTTTATCACTAGGAGTCTGACAGTATGGCGTTGCAGGACTCAAGTAAAATAAAATAAAAGGTTTTCCGTGGTGCGGGATCCATTTTGTTTTTGACGAATTTTCAGGGAAAAATTCCGGAAAATGAATTCTTAGGGAAGAAATCTGACGGAACATGCGTTGCGTTTTATCGGTTGCGGAACGAAAAATAATTGTCAAACAATGATTGGTACGTCAAAGAACATTTGATGACACGCTCGACGTAGTTTCCGACAGATATAAACGTTACCTTATTCTTTACTAGCTGTGCCTGCGACTTCGTTCGCGTGGATGTCGGAACTTAACAATGTATTTTTTTAACAAATTGACAAAGTTTAAAACAAACTTTCATCCCCTATTTTAACCCCTTGGGGGTAGAATTGATCAAAATTCTTAGCGGATGTCTACGTCATAACATTTACCTGCACGCGTAGCATGGCGATTCTATGTCTATTCTACCAAGAAAAGACAAAGTTCTTTCATCGTTATTTCTACATAAGCCGACTGTTTTTTTGCACAAATATGACACCATTCGTACACTATTAAAGAAAAGAACGTTTATTTTCCATATTTTTTACATTACCTTGCTTAAAACAATAAAAATATTTCTACGTTCTGTCATTTTCTCTATTCTTCCGTCGACAAAACCCCTTTCTGCGGCGCCATGCTACGCCTGCTGCATGCTAAATTCCAGCCCGATCCGTCCAGTGGCTTGGGCTGCGCGTTGATAGATAGATCACTATGTCAATCAGTCACCATTGTGTTATATACATTTAGGATATTGACGTATTGGAATATTATTATTACCACAAAGTACACCGGGGTCGCGGGACTTATTTCTATTACCGTGACCCCGGAACATAAAGGGCTACTGAAGGACACCGTGGATTTTAGTCAGTACAAGTCTGATAGTACCTCCCGCCCTGCCCGGGGTTGGAGGTCTCATTTGATGATTCTACCACGATAAAAAAAAAAAAAAAAAAAAAAACACAAAGTACAACTACTTAAAATCTAGACCTACCCTAAGTTTTACCATCTCATTCTAAGAAGATTGGAATGATAAAGACGGAATAAGGACGAAGTTTAGATAGAGCTTTAAAACTAGTTAACTTGTCGTATTTCAAAGTTTAAATCTGCATGCAAGTTTATTTTTCATTAATTTATTTTCAGAGGCATTCTTTTCGTATTTTTATGTACTTGATAGCATTTAAGAACCGACTTAAATTAATGAAGTATGTATAGTATTGTGCAATATTTAATCTTTATCACAGAATACTTAATAGTACCTACTATCTATATTTTTGTCATGTTTTTTAGTATTATTTTAAGTCCGATGAATAATAGAGATAATGTGCGTTTCAAACACGTATGTGACTGTCTTGTTAGTCTAGTAGTTGCAAGTACGACTGCTAAATGAGAGGACCCGGTTTCATTCTCAAGTAGGGAAAAGTGTTACTGGGTTTTTCGGTTTTTGCATCAGGAATTTATTGCAGTGTCTCAAGTCTGCTATTACCAAAAAGATTTAAAAGAACCTATAGAGCGGCCATTGGGAAAATTGTCATACAAAATTGTTGATGCCGTGCGTCAGTAGCGCTAGACTGACTTTTTACCTAGTGGTAAAAAATAGGGGTAAAAAAGGGAAAAAAAAAGAGAAGAAAAAAGGGTCAATGTACTTATTATTATGAGTTGGTCCCGTGGTAAAACTCATTCACAATGATGAGTATAATAGCCTGAGCATTGTCAGTTCCAATTTTGGGCACACATACTTTTAGTCTATTCCCTTATTATCAATAAATTCTTTCAAATAGACCTCAAGATAGTCATACCATACCTTTTACAAAGGCATTGAACCCAACATTTACGTAAATTACGTTCGACAGTTCAAGGAAACCCTTTTTATTTAAATGATGCGCAATTTAAAGAGGTGAAAGGCAGCAGGTATGTAAAAATCGCGAAGAGCGGGTGCTTTTGGGGACTGTCTTATGTAAAAGTGAACTCCAAATAGTGCAGATTTTAGCGGCCTATTTTGTAATCAAATTATTTGTTTTCAATATTCAATAATTACTTTTGAATGTATTCACAAATCAATAAGCTTTTAAGTCAGAATTCATTTCGAAAACCTTAAAATAATTACTAAAGTTGCTTTGAAAATTTAAGTGCAGCTCAAAACTTTATTGAAATCAGCTTATATAACCCAAAAATAATGTAACTAAGTTATTAAAAAATCAATGAAAAACGAGAACCTTATCAAAATTTAATGAAACACATTAAAAGTATTGGAAATTGAATCAAAACTTTTGATATAAAATTGGATTCGATGGAGTTTGTGAGTAATCTGAAAAGTTCACGAATTAATTTGTTGTTCGGCCATCTTGTGGGACGAGGTCGAATTTCGATGAACGTAGATTTATTGTGAAAGATAATTTCATCCTTTATTATCGTGTTTTATTTATCACTGTTGGGTGGGAGGACTCATTTGATGATTTTATCACGAGGGACGACGCTGTCCTCTCCCTCTCACGGCCCGCTTCCTCCTTCACGAGCATCATTTTCATTAGTATCCGCCTATCGCCTCCCTGAGGACACGTTGGCCCAAGCTGGGCAGTCATGCACCGTATGCTCTACTGTGTCCTCCGGGCGATCTTCACAGTGGTGACACCCAGACGTATCTTCCCTCCCTATCCGATACAGGTACCTCCCGAAACTTCTGTGTCCCTTGAGGACCTGCGTCATCCGATAGGTCAGGACGCCGTGACGTGAATAGTTCCTCAAACGATGTAAGGTAAGCACCCAAATCAGAAATACAGCTCAAACTTTTGTTTACCATCCCAAAAAAAAAACTCAAAACGTTAATCTATTTAAAAATCCATCTTGAAACAGAGACTAAATAAACTGTATACCAGTTCATACATAAAACTGTTCATCAATCTTCCCTTACTAATTTAGTAGACCGTAGTTTTTCTAATTTCGTTTTCTTACCGATTTCACCAGTTTTACGATCTTACGGACGGACAGACAGTAAATATTTTATTTAGAATTCTTTTGGGCAACCACCATAAATTAATTTAACTGGCCGAAAATGTTCGTTTAATGTCGAATTTTCCTGCTCTGTGGTTTTAATTTTTTGGGTGCAATGGGAATTTATTTTTACTGGGAATTTATCGTATTTAAATTTCGAAGTAAAGTGACCGTTAATTGGGTATTGGTAATAAAATTCGGAATTCGAATTGGTGCGGTGAATGATTTTGAGAAATCTGTTTTAATTTCGGTTTTTTTGGTTGTAATTTGACGGCATTCGGTTTTTCTTTTCGTGGAAATCTGAAATTGAAGTTTAACTGAAAATTGTGGAAATGTTTTAAATACTTACGAATTAGTGTTGGGTTGTTTTCACTCCTGTTCCTGTAACAAAATAAGACATTATTTTACTTAAATGTTGATAGAACAAGAATTGTAATGAATAGAATGAAATGTGACTGGGACTGTAGCACCATAACTATTTTTAGCACTAGTTTTATTTTTTGTCTTGACATTTCAAAAGTGCCTATATTTGGCTTAGTTGAAATAAACGATTTGATTTGATTTGATTGCTATAATAATAATCACGGAGGGAGAAACAAACTGGGGTAGCGATAACACGAAATTGCCGAAAGGGAAAAGATTTAGATGACTCAGCTGCTTACCTACTGCTATTGGACCCGATTTAGTACAAGAGAGACGAAAAGGTCTGAATAAATAGCTGTGATAATTGTTATGTATCTTTCATTTCTTCTTGAGCTGCTTTTTTATATTTGTAATATCATCAAATGTGTCCTTCCGCCTAGGGCGGGGGAGAGACTGTCAGACTCGTACTGACTAAAATCCACGGTGTCCTTCCATAGCCCTTACCTTTCAGGGTCAATTTTACCTGATGAGTCAGACGCGATGTCATTCATCATCTCCCTAGCCTTTTCCCAACTATATTGGTGTGAAATTCCTATCAAACCAGATTCAGCCGGATAGCAGTAATTTACATGGAGCAACTGCCTGTCGGACCTCCACTACCTAGTTACCGGGTAATATCATACCCCATGGTAAGACTGGTTGTCAGACTTTAGAGCTTCTGACTAACAGTAACGACTGTCAAAGATCTACAAATGAAAGACGGAACGATCGGCTTACTAGGTTCGCGACCCCATTGCTGAACAATTATGTAGTATATCGACTGTGAACTGGCAACCGATACTATCTCAATTTTGAGCATACTGTACGTCGCTGTACTCATGCAGGTCCTGTGGCACATTACTCTAGCGGAACTGATAGCGCCTTCGAGTCATACAATAATGCGTCAGGCGTCTATTGGGGCTACATCGAGACTGCAGCGCTCGGGCATGTTCGCAGAGGCGGCGTATAGATGTTTCATGCGAGCATGCGCAATGCGCGCGGCGTCTTTGGTGCGTAGCGGTACCGGGGTTGTTAGCCCCAACAGCGTACTGGCGATGATTGCGGGGAGCTGGACTGCCTTCATCCGGCACTGTTCCAACAGACATGTGGCTGTACCAGTGTCGGAGAGAAGGTTAGTGACGAGTTAAGTTTAAGTTTAATTTTATTTTTTATTTATCTCTGAAAAAGGTTTGTTTAAATTAAATTTATTTAGGGACATTCGGTTTTTTCTTTATTTTGTTTCATTGATGATTTAATTTAATTTGATAATGTTGTTCTATATTTCATTATTTGAATTCGATTTTTTTATTTGTTAGTTTGAGTTTGTATTTTATTGATTTTATTTGTACTATCATTATGTTTATGTATCTCTTTTTTGGTTTGTAACATGGCAAGGGTGTAAGTTTACTGAAATAAGGGAATTTATTATACTATATAACTTATCCGAAGCGTCTATTCCATAAAATAGGCTAGGAATGGGGTTGGAAAACAATTATTTTTGTATAGGGATAATAATAATATCACTGTAATAACGGTTCCATTTCGAGATTTAATTTTGCTCGCCAGGTTATCGTTATTATTATTTTTCGAAGAATCCCTGTTCATTATACCTTCTTTTATATCAGATCATCTAACACAAAAAAATGAATAAATATCAATAATGTATGTACGAACTACAATATCTACCAACTTTTCAATGTTTTATTAAATAGTATTTTGTTCACGCAATAAAACGCCGGCCATACTTTTATTAGGAATTCAATAACTATTCCCAAATTTCCCAAAGACTACGCCGTACTTTTCTATTAGCAGCGTAGTCAATGGGAAAGATAAAAGTTTATTTCTATTAGCTTTTATAAATGAGACGAGACATTTTCTAACTTATATTTAGGTCTACCTATAGACACGTGGGTATTATATTGTTTTCACTTAATATAATGTCAATCCGAATTGAGTAATCGTGGTGATCAATCCTCGTGCCTTATTATTTGAGAAGAAACCTTTGCCCTTCAGGAGGTCAGTATTGAGGTCAGTCAGTATCTTAAGCGTATAACTTTTTGCAATTCTTTATTTCATCACCAATTTTTTTCAATACAGTGAAGGAAAACATCATGAGGAAAAGGAGTATGTACGAGTACTACAAGACAAAGACATGTAAAGTACCAAGTCGCACTGAGGCTTCGTGGTAGATTATACGCCACTCGCTCTCACAGAGAAAAGGACTGTGTCCCAGCTTATTTCAATATGCTGTTTAATTAATTAATAGTTGACATAGTCATTTATTTTAAAAAGTTAAAAAAAAAATATCAACACACAAAGAGAAGACAGGCTTAAGTATAATAGTATCAACGTATAATGTTTCTACTGATGGGAAACACGCTATGCATATGTGTCTAATTTAATATTAAATTATAAAATATTGCAACTTAAATTCAGTATGAACGTAACAGCCACTTAAAATCATTCAATTTAAAATAAGCAACTGCTAGCAAAGTAACAAAGTAAAACATAAATGAATGACAGTTGAACTCTTCATTCCCTTTTTCCAAGAAAATGCAAGACATTTCACATTTCATATTTTCTTACTGAAGAACCTTAGTCAGGTCTCACAAACAAAGCTTTTCTTTTGAAAGGTTTAATAAAAGTTATCTCTGTTGACATTAATGCTGTCTGACGATTTAAAGCCCCTCGTTGATATCTTACTAATATTATAAAAGGGAAAGATTGCACGTTTGGATATTTGTTACTCAATCACGTCAGAACGGCTGAATGAATTTGGCTATAAGTTATAGGCTGTAATAACACATAGGATATTTTATCTCGGTATTGCGTACGTGTGGAATATTTTTTTAAAATATACGCTAGCGAAGCCACTGGCGACAGCTAGTTCAAAATGAATTTGCAATACTTGTGAAAAGAAAATTCTGATTGCTTTTCCAATTTTTATTTAAAAATAACATTTGTAAATAACCTGCACACACAAGTGCGGATACTAAACATGATGTTTGATTCACAGGTTAATTAGCTCGTTTCCTATTACGTGGAATTTGATTATAACTGGGGAAATGTGGGTGTACTATTTTATCTACACATCTACTTAAGCCTTCTGGGATTACCGGCGTGATGTTTTGTATAATAAGTAATAACACGCTCCTCGTAGTAAGCTCTCTTTACGGTTACTTAACTAAACTAATAATGTCGGCATAACAACAAAGCCAATATAAACTATAAACGAGGAAAAGATGACATCAGCTTAAGTTGTAATTCAATAGATGAAACTAGTCGTAGGGAAGTTAGTTAGGAGAGTTAGGCAACCATAGTCATATTTCGTCAGTTAAAGTCTCATAGAATAGTCCAGTCTATTGAAATCATTTGGGCACAAATCTAAAATTCATAGCTGCTACTTTGAAATTCCCTGTAAATAGCTAATTACGTTTTTCCTGTCCTGGAAATCAAATTAGAGTAAGAAAAGTACATTATTTCACTCGAGAATACAGACCGTTTAAATCGACGAGGTATAACTCCTATGAAGGCACGTAGTTGGCGCAGTGGCTGGGCGATTGAGTGTTGCGCTGCCTGTCTCGGGTTCAAGCCCCGCAAGGAACAAATTTTTGTATAATCTACAAGTAGTTGTTTGAGTGTTTTAAACGCACAGGACCCACGACACAGGAAAAATACCTAGTGTGGTGTAACGTTCAAAAGAAAAATAGGAAAAAAAATAACAAAATAAGATAACCGTGTATTCGTAATGTTGAGATAAAATCAATATTACTTAGAATCTCTCTATTTGATTAAATACTCATAATGTAGATGAATCCCAAATGCCCCAATTTATTATAAGTATCTTGGCAGACAGAGCGGTCCATTGGGTTTATAATATCGATGAGCAATATTGTTTACTCAGTTATGCGGTCTGTATATCGAAAATAATTACCAATACAAGAATACTCAGAACAGATATAGCCACGATCGCTAACATCGTCATATTAATTATCCCGCTTTAAGATGCAACCACACCAATCGTTCGATTTTCAATGCGATCGAATTTTTCAGTCATCGTCGTCCCTCTGCTCTCTCGATAATGCTAAATTGCTATCTATCTACTATGGATTCATGTTCAATCGACCAGTTTATCTGTCGAAATCAACCCATCTGAAAAAGGCATGGATGTCATCAATTGACAGTCTATCAATTTATCAAGGGCCTTCTGCCATGCGATGAAAATGCGATTAACGCGTGAGTAAAAGCCCCAAGACGTAACTTATTATTCATAGAAAATAACTTCAGCTTACAACGTAGTCTATGTATACAAGATAAAATTCAATATTCGATCATAAAACCCATTATGCGGTCAACGAATGAGCAAAAGGAATGTATAAACTTCGAAAGTTATGAGACACTGGGTCCATTCATTTTCCGAGCCATTGGGCAGCCAACTTTTTTTTTACAATACAACGCGTAGCTAATGGGAAAGTAGTAAAATTTTATTCCCATTGGCTACGATAGTTTGGGAAAACTTGTAATGAACGAAGATTTTTATTTCGCTTTTTATTTGAGCTTTTGTTTGTTAATGGACCCATAATATTGGATTAATTTAGTGAAGCTGAAATTGGATTGTGGAATGAAGTTTTGAGTGGTGTCATATAAATTTGGAAGTTTGCTTGTAAAATTACCTAACTTTTTTAGTGCTTCAATTACTAGGGTTGTAAAACAGTTAAGCGGTTATTCATGTTGGCTGCATAGATCTTTTTCTTAGAAAAAACTTGTTCGAAGGAAATCAGTGAGTCTTTTTATTTATCATTTGTAGACACACAGTAAAATAGACACAGGACTATTTAAGCAATATACCGTGACCCTGAAACGTAACGGGTAGTAACGACAGAGTAGTATTTAATCAAGAAAAATTGACAGCTATCTTCTGATCCACCCAGGGCGGGAAGACTCATTTGGCGATTTTCACTCCTCATAAAAAGACAGTTTCAATAACTCCCAACTCGTATTTTGACAGATCGCTTTTATCTTCGTTGGTAAAGTCCCTAAAGCTGAAAATGTATTGTCCTTGCCTTTCGTTATCAATAATAAATTACAAGAAACGGTAAACGGACGGGAAGGGAGCTTTATGATTATTTAATTGGTCGACTTACACAGATACCGGAGGATACCGTCCTTTTCACAATAAATTACCTTTCTTATTGTCTTTGTCAAGTAAAAGGGTTCTCATTTTACAAAACAAAATGCGTTTTGGTACCAGACGTAGTAAAATTATATTCTTTATTTTTGTTAATGAATTTGGAATTTATTTGAATAGACCAGCTGTTGGGAAATTTCGTTGCGAATGGGAATTTTATTTGTTTACTTGTCTCTAATTGATACAGTGCATAAAAAGATGATTTATAGATAGGAAATTTGGACTATAACCCGAGCAAAGCTAGGTACAAACTAGCTATTACACAAAAACATAAGTATGAATTCTCTGTTTTCATTCTATGTATAATCCGTGCGTGACTGTACACGCTCTTAAATATTTTGAAGTGTAAACAAACATGAGAGGGCTTAAGCCTGTCGCGGGATTTATTTCATTACCGTGACCCCGGAACATAAAGGGCTATCGAAGGACACCGTGGATTTTAGTCAGTACAAGTCTGACATTCCCTCTCGCCCTGCTCGGGGTGCGAGGACTCTTTTGATGATTTTAACAAGCAAAAGAAAAAAAGTGTAAACAAACATGTTGATGTCCGTGACTGTACATATATTGAGCGAGATTGATCTTTTTGAAGCTGGTTATAACTGTATTAACGTCCTGATTGGGTCTCTTGAGAGGTATCAAATCAACTCGTCTTTTTGCGTTTCGCACAAGTAATAAAGTTTCATAAAAACCGAATAAAAGGGAGTTATTTTGGGATACCATTCAGTTTTTTCCGAGTATTATATACCATTGAATGATTTTTTATTTTAAAATGTTTTTATGAAATCAGAAAAAAGAAAAGAAATACTAGGAAAGGCCTGTGGTGTTGCCCAGATGAAGATCTGTAATTTTTCAGCAGAAACATTATTATCTAGGATGAAAAGTATCTAATGTAGAGTTACCTAACCTAACCGTGTTCGCAATTTCATTCAAAATTCAATCAGTGGTTTTAAGTGGTCTTGTTTACGAATTATAGTAAATAATTATAATGGTGCCCGCTTACAGGCAAAACGTGTAATTAAAAAAAACTCGTGTTTTTAAAACAACTCCCGTTATTTATTTATTTTTTATTCTTATATTGATCTATAGATGCGCTAGTTTACTTTTTTGTTGACGATTGTGTATCATATGATGTCCGTTACAGATATAAACCCAATCAAAAAATAAGTACTTATTATTTAGTTTTCATAAATCCTAAAAGTAAATAACAGAAGCATATTTAATCTTCACTAAAACTTAATCACTTAACGCCCCTCCACACGAGAAACCGAACTTGCCAAACCGCTCATCTAAAATTCTGAACAGTTGCAAAATGCTCTCAATTTTGTCACGCTAGCTTAAAATTTGTGGTGCGTGACACAGCTGGTAGCCTTCCATGACGTCTTAAGACGTGAGTATTTAGGCTGTGGGAAAGAGACAGAGCCATACAAGTTCTCTAGCGCCATCTCGTTTTCTGAGCGGGACGTGTGGTGCGTGACACAGCTGGGGCCTTAGTCAAACAGCATACGACAGTAAACGACAATCGTTATCGTTTATCATTTTCAACTTTATACCCAGCGCCTCACAGGAAATGGACCTGGATAAGTCCCGATGGTTCTACGAGAAATGAGATAGACTTTATCATGACCAACAAGAAACGAATATTCAATGATGTCTCAGTGATTCACAGGATAAAAACCGGAAGCGATCACCGAATGGTCAGAGGCACGTTGAATATTAACGTAAAACTTGAAAGGTCCAATCTGATAAAGTCCACGCTCCGACCTACTCGCGCCTCTATCCAAAACCCCGAAGGCTTTCAACTCGAGTTGTCTAATCGCTTCGACTGCCTGGAAAATTCTGCGTCGGTGGACGAGATCAATAATAGGTTCGTAGAAACTGTCCAAACGGTGGGCTCTAAGTACTTTAGACCCCGTCGTGCGAATAGACCTCAAAAACTCTCCGACCATACTCTAAACCTCATGGCTGAACGACGCTCTTTAAGGCTGCAGACTTCCGGTGACGCCGAGTCATATAGGCAGCTCAATAGACAAATTTCTAAATCCTTGCGGCACGATGTACGCCTCTTTAATGCTAACCACATTAAAGAGACCATTGAGCGTAACAAGGGCTCCAAAGTGTTTGCAAGAGATATGTCTATTGGGCAAAGCCAGCTGACAAAGCTGAAACGAGAAGACGGTAGTACAGCGTCGACTAAAGCAGAGGTATTGGAGGAGGTCGAAAGGTTCTATGGACAGCTATACGCTTCGGTCACAAAACCTGTTAGCAGCGCGGCCAAAGACCCAAGAGCCAAATTGACCCGACACTATACCGAAGACATCCCGGACATCAGCCTGTACGAGATTAGGATGGCCCTCAATCAGCTAAAAAACAATAAGGCGCCGGGTGAAGACGGAATCACTTCAGAGCTCCTGAAAGCGGGTGGAACACCGGTACTTAAAGTCCTTCAGAAGCTCTTCAACTCCGTCTTGCTCGAGGGTACAACGCCAGAAGCATGGAACAAGAGCGTGGTGGTTCTATTTTTCAAGAAGGGTGACAACACCTTATTGAAGAATTACAGACCCATCTCGCTCTTGAGCCATGTTTATAAGTTGTTTTCGAGGGTCATCACGAACCGTCTCGACCGCAGGTTTGATGACTTCCAGCCTCCCGAACAAGCCGGTTTCCGAAAAGGCTACAGTACCATAGACCACATACATACGCTGCGTCAAGTTGTACAGAAGACCGAAGAGTATAACTTGCCATTATGTTTAGCGTTTGTGGACTATGAGAAAGCCTTTGATTCGGTGGAGACATGGGCAGTGCTTGAATCTCTCCAACGATGCCGTATTGACTATCGGTACATCGAAGCGCTTAGGTGCTTGTACAATAATGCCACTATGTCGGTCCGAGTACAGGAGCAGAGTTCGAAGGCGATTCCTTTGAAAAGAGGCGTAAGACAGGGAGATGTGATATCTCCGAAACTGTTTACTACCACTTTGGAAAACGCCTTCAAGCTCCTGGAATGGCAAGGACTCGGCATCAATATTAATGGCGAGTACATCACCCACCTTCGATTTGCCGACGATATTGTTGTCATGGCAAAATCGATGGAAGATCTCAGCACGATGCTCGGCGACCTCAATCGAGTTTCCCAACAGGTTGGTCTTAAAATGAATATGGACAAGACAAAAGTAATGTGTAATGTCCATGTTGTGCCCACCCCATTATCAGTTGGGAACTCGGTTCTAGAAGTTGTTGACTCGTATGTCTACCTGGGACAAACCATCACGCTAGGTAGGTCCAACTTCAAGAAAGAGGTCAACCGCCGAATCCAACTCGGCTGGGCAGCGTTCGGGAAATTGCGTAACGTTTTCTCGTCCAAAATACCTCAGTGCCTCAAGTCGAAAGTTTTCGACCAATGTGTGTTACCAGTGATGACGTATGGCGCCGAAACGTGGTCCTTTACTATGGGCCTCATTAGTAAGCTCAGTATAGTCCAACGAGCTATGGAGAGGGCTATGCTCGGAGTCTCTCTGCGTGATCGACTCAGAAATGAGGAGATTCGTAGACGTACCAAAGTAACCGACATAGCCCAACGAATTAGCAAGTTGAAATGGCAGTGGGCAGGCCATATAGCACGCAGAACTGATGGCCGATGGGGCCGTAAGGTTCTCGAATGGAGACCACGCACCGGCAAGCGCAGCGTAGGACGTCCACCCGCTAGGTGGGCAGACGATCTTATGAAGGCCACAGGATCACGCTGGATGCAGGCCGCTTACAACCGGTCCTACTGGAAGTCTAAAGGGGAGGCCTATGTTCAGCAGTGGACGTCTTACGGCTGATATGATGATGATGATGATGACCCAGCGCGTAAAGTTGAAAATCTATTAAAATCTGCTTATTGAACTTCAATAGATTTTCAACTTTAAGCGATGAACGATAACGGATGTCGTTTACTATCGTATGCTGTTTGACTAAGGCCCCTGTTCTGTTTGTGACGTGAGTCGTATTACAAGGCTTTAAGTGGGTAGGTGTGTGTTTTGAAGAGAGAATGTGGCACGTCCTCTGTCCGCCCCAGCCTCAGTGGTAGATGCCCCACCATAGGCGCGGGCATGCGGGCGGCGAGTAAAGGGCAACTCGCTGTCCGACCATGGACCATGCCCGGGTCAATGGCGCGTTTTGATCCACGCGCGCCTCAAAGAGCGTCAGCATAATGACGGGGCCCCGCTATAGAGGGCCATAGCCTTGCCGGGGCTGAGGGACATTTTAGTCAGTACAAGTCTGACAGTCGGGGGGGGGGACTCATTTGATGATTTTACCAAGTAAAAAAAAAGTGAGAATGTGGTGAACCTTTACAATTAGGCCCGGCGGCGGCGCCCACTCTCGGCATCGGCACGGCTGAGGATTTTAGGTGATAAAAAGCATTATAGACGTTAACTTCATGACAGTAAAGTAGAAATTTCCATGATATATGATCGTAGCAACAAAAATACCGCTTCGGTATGCTTGAGGCTACTGCATCGGGAATTTCTACTTTATTGCCATGAACTTAATGTTTAATGCTTTCTATCACCTTAAATCTTCAGACGTGCCGATGCCGATAGTGGGCGCCGGGCCTTAGCATAACATAACGCATGCACTAAGGCTGCATATACCTAGCGAGACCGAATCTAGGAGGGAGTAAGACAGATCGGAGGCATATTTAAAAAAATATATATATTTCTATATATAAATAATAGTGGCCCACCGGTATCGGGAACAGGGTCCAAGCTACCGGTGGTCAGGGCTCCAAAGAAAGGAACCTTATAACAACACGCGCCGTATCCAGAAGAACTGTTTTCTGAATCAAGCCCTTGATCCCGCTGCCTAATGAGAGCCTCCTTAGGTGTTGGTCGAAGCTCTTAGCAATTAGGCCATGGGCCGACACGACTATCGGCACAAAGATAGCTGAATTTGCGTCCTGCATATCGACACATATTTTAATTATTTATTAAGCTAAAAAACTGCTCATTTACAACTCAAAAAGTGGTCGAAGCACACTTCTCGCTACTGGCAACCAATAATCATTAATTATGTATTTAATTAATTTCACAAAGAGATAACAAGTATCATGCCATGCAAAAGTACTACGAATAACCACAGCATCCGACATTGTATCAATGAGCGAAAGATTAATGAGAAAAGCCAGATTATGTAGAGAGATTTATACACATTATTTATTTTATTTTATCCTTTATTTCAGGCAACTAAAGCCCATAAAAACACAATAAGTATAAAATAATAATAAATATAAACTAATACATATTTTAAAACAATTAACTTAAAAACTATTTCACAAGAAGTGACGGCGTCGCAACGACGATATATTACTAGACTCCTAATAACAGGCAACCGATGTCTGTCAACATATTAGGCAAAAAACTCTTATAACCGTCTTATTTCGACCACTCCTGTGAACCGTAAACATACCTTGAGACAGAACAGACCTTGAGTTACCCAATCACAACGCAGTACCCCGTCCCCCTCGCTTACGTAGTACCTCAGCGAGTGAACAGAATAGTTTTTGTTCCTTAGATCGTGCATGCGGAGTCTAGTAATATATCGTCGTTGCGGCGTCGTGTTACGCCGCGAGGTGTCGCGTAGCCGGCCTCGAAAACGCCGATACAGCACACCTTTCGGTCAAAAATTTTCTTTGAGGCAGGTCGCCAAATACTGGGTTGGAACGCGCACCACGAACGACTTGAAATTAGTGTTATGTCGCGCCTCCAACTTTTCGACCCTCAAGGTCCAGTTGGTCTTCATCCGTATGTACTCCACAATGTCCTCAGTCTTTGTCGTGGTACAAACGGGACACGTACAGCTGCGTCGTTGTATTATGTAGTTAAGTATTTTTTTTATGTTCTATGGGTTTGCTCTTGAACTGAGTCTAGGTCATGAATGACTAAGAAAAGGTGCGAGCTTACCCAGAAGAAGCCTGTTCACTCTAACTTTGAAGATATTAGGGTTGTATCCGTTCGGAAACATAGACGCAGGCAGAGAGTTCCATTCCTTCGCTGTCCTCATTATAAAAGACGTTTGGAAACGCTTAGTGCGAATTGGTGGTATAGCCATAAGGAAAGGATGGTAGTTTGGGATGTGCGATGATAGAAGGGGGCTGGTGGGATGAGGTCGTGGAGTTCTTGGGCACACTCCCCGAAGTACAGTCTGTAGAAGACCGACAGGCATCATTCATTTATCATTTTATCTGTTCCTTTGTTCTTTAATCATAAAATAATCCGAATACATGCAACCAGAATCTCTTCAAAGTTGGAGTGAACAGGCTTCTTCTGGGTATTATTTTCGTAAAAACTTCGTCCGATGTACTCAAGTTCTTACTTTCAAACAAGGAAAGAATAAAATTATTCATACAACAAACAGAAGTTTACGCATGAATTTGTTCACGCATCATTTATAACTTTTTATTGTTGCATGTTGAAATGAGTGTTGCCAGAATAAAAAAAAGACTTATTCTAAATAGCTATTACCCGTGATATCACCTAAACATTCCTCGATAAATCTAAATTTAAAAGACTATCCAACGCAAAAACATTTTTTCAATTCGAATTTGTTCCTGAGATTAGCGTGTTCAAACAAACTCTACAGCTTTGTAATATCAGTAGTAAAGAAAACAAGAGAGGATTTTTTAACCTTCATCATAACTATCATCATCATCATATCAGCCGTAAGACGTCCACTGCTGAACATAGGCCACTCCTTTAGATTTCCAATAGGACCGGTTGGAAGCGGCTTGCGTCCAGCGTGATCCTGTCGCCTTCATAAGATCGTCTGTCCACCTTGTTGGTAGACGTCCTACGCTGCGCTTGCTGGTGCGTGGTCGCCATTCGAGAACCATACGGCCCCATTGGCCATCAGTTCTACGTGCTATATGCACGCAGAGAAGTATCAATAGTAGAGATAACAAGGACTTAGTATTTATTACTAGAAATGTTGTAAACTCAACTAGTGAGTCTTACTGTCACGGTTGCAACCAGAAGTTCTTGTATACATTTCTCTGGGTGTGGCCTGCACACTGCCATTTCAACTTGCTAATTCCTTGGGCTATGTTTACCAACATATTATACTTTGGTTCGTCTACGAATCTTCTCATTTCTGAGTCGATCGCGCAGAGAGACTCCGAGCAATTAATCTTCGTTAAAGGGAAAATCTTTGGAAGTAATGTTACGATCCCACAAAATTCTATCCGTAATAGGAAGAAGTCTAAAACGTTTGACCAACATTCGTTTGGTCCATGAACTGTTGGTCAACAATATTTTTGACCCATGAACTTTTCATCCAAAGAACTTTTGATCCACGAACGTTTCGCCAACAGACCTTTACGTCAGTGAATGTTTTGACAAAAACTTTTCACCCAAAGAACAATTGGCCAACAGACACCGGGACTACTGAAATTGCATTTATAATATTAAGGATAGTATGGATTTGTTAAATTTTTCTGAATATTATTTAAAACCACCATATTATTTGGTTCTCATATAGGTTTTATTAACTTTCAGCAGTCCCGGTGTCTACGCCAGTCGTTCTTTACATACATTACCCTCGGGTGCCATAGACTAGATAGAACATTCCTGAGAGATAAATTCCAGCCATAAATGGCCCATCCCCTATGGGGCGTTATGGCCACGGGCGAAAAGGAAGGTTTCCTCAAGAACATTGGCCCTAAATAGTAATAAATATGGAACCGGGCATGCCAATTTGATCCTTATTTAAAGAATCAATAATCTTCTGCGTGAGACGGAACGGGACGGAACAATTAGTAGGGTTCAAAGTCAAATGGCCTGTAATGGAGGCAATGGGGTTTGCATGATGGTTTTAACCGTGCACACATAACCGACCGTACGCATAACCGATACATGTACCGATAACTGTACAGTTTTAACACATGCTAGGGTTTGCCTTTCGGTTATGCATGCAAGGTCGCCATACAGGCGTCCATGATGTGCGTAATGGCATTTAAAGGCTCAATTGGTAGTAAGTTTGTGGATGAGCCGGAGTTGAGATAGAGGCAGTCTTTTATCCAAAAGGGCATTGCCAAGTCTTCAAAGAAGACTCGGCCCAGAATCCAATAAATATAAATCAGTAAAAAGGAAAACAATTATAGAATTTAATGGTTTATTTAGTTTTCCATAAGAAGTACAGTCGAAATCAAAAGTGCTGAAGCAATTTCTAAAAGCAATGGCCTGACGCTTCACGTTGACTTACGACCTTTTATTATAAGTTGTTTTAATATCAAAGGAAGTTATGGTATGGTTCATAATTTCAACCATTATTCTATAAGTTAGGCTGACGCAGTGGTTAACGTGCTCGGATAATTCGTTTACTGGCGAAGGTTCGATCCTCACTTTTTTCTAAACTTTTATTTTATTTAATATTTTTTAATAATTGTTTTATTCTTTTTGTTATTTTTAATGCATTTTTAGTAGAAATTTGATAAATAAAATTGTTTTTTTCTTAATAATTACTAATACTCTAGTCATTAGTGTTGTGTGTCGTCCGTTATCATCATTCAATTATAATAAAGTTTGTGGGTAGATCGGAGAAAACAAAACAAAAGTTACAAAAGTAAATTATTTCGATTTGTGAGGTAGATATAACTATGCTAGTTCGTTTCGAGTCTCATAATAGAAAGTTGTTGATTCTTGGTTATTTTGTGTGACGAATGTTTACATCAGTATTACACTGTTTTAAGGTTATTGTTTTGCAGTGAAATATTTACAGTGAGAATAATATAATCATTGAGGGCGAATATTATAGCCCTGCATAAATATGGATGAAACAATACAAATATCAAATTAAACCGGACTAAGTGTAAGAGTGAGTATTAACATTTGTTTTTTAATTATTTCACATGTTGATATTCTTCTTTATTATATAAGATTCCCTACTCAAAAGTGTTATAGTTGTTAAAAGGTTTGTTTAAAAGATACTTAGTATTTGTTATTTATAGTTTTTTCTTTTAGTAAAATAAATTAACAGTTGCATTTTGCATAGGTAAAGATAATAATAGTATTCCATGTTTTGTTCCAGTGAAATACTATGAGTCCTGTGGATATGAGATATGAGGAATGCCAAGCCCTATAAGCTTGTCGAGAGCAAAGTCGACGGTTGTCAGACATCATAATTATTATGGTGAATGAAAAAGAAGAAAACGGCTTCCCCCAATTAGTAACTAATTCAACACAAAATGAAGTTCAGTTTCATCGTGCACTCAAGACTGAAAACTTATACCGAATATCAGCTAAAACCCGTTTTTTTATAGGAATTAAAGAAACTTTTAAAAGCACGACCATAATTATTTTTTATATGGTTGTTGTTGTATTAATTGTTATTAGACTGTTAGCGAAAACATCATTTTATTCACAGTTCTTATTTATTTTAGAGGTTAGATTTGAGGCTAAGTTTCAATCATTCTTTTCGTAAAGAAAACGAAAATTAAACTAATGACCTCAATAGGATATTTTTATGAAGAGCGGTTATTATTTTCATGGTTTTATTTCAGTAATAGAACATTTATTGCCATATTATATATTTTTTTGCTTAATCGCACTTAGTAGAATGCAAAAAGCTTGATTTACTAAAATAAAAATTTTGGCACCGCAGCCCCGGAACGCAAAGGGCGACTAGCGCTTTACGTTCCAGGACCGCGGTGCCATTGGACGTTTGTTTGAAATAGTAACAAGGTAACGTGGCCTTGAAACGCATAGAGAAATTGGTCTGCTGAACTATTACTATTTAAAATGGCTTTAATAATCATATCTTTAATAATTTATTTTGTTAACATAAAGACAAAATTACACATTAATTTTCTTATGTGATAACATACTAAAATAGCCGCTCTTTATAAAAAAAAACCCTGTATTTTCTTAAATATAATTAAACGAAATTTATTCTTATAATTAAATAATAAATTAAATTGGATAATATTCTTTAAATTCATATAGATTTTTTTAATTTTAAAATTTTTGTTAAGCTATTGTTTAGTTTTTTTTATCATGATATTATTAATCAATAACTTGTTAGTTAATCATGTTAATTTACAATTTATTCATGCTTATTATTTATTAAATAAAAAAGTTAAATATTAGTTTTATGTGTTTGTTTTTTTTTTGGTCTTGGTGGAAATAAAAAAGTCATGCTCTATTAAAATGTTTGTTTGTTTTATTTATTTATGTAATTAACAAACTTCTATTATATTTGTGATATCACATTCATACGACACATCTGACAATCCCTCAGTGCCTCAGTCAACAGTCAAGTCATTTGATGAACTTCAACATGACATTGCAATAATATTCGTTCTTGCCACAATATTGATATTCGCCAACATTTTGAGAACATAAATATATCACTATCCATATAATCACACGTCAGTAATCAGAAAACGACAATCGAACGACAACTTGATTCCGATCAAGTTAAATATTCTAAAACTTATGGCCTACCTCACAGAAATTGTGAACAAACGATTATAATAATATTCTTGTCCCATTACAGTATTAAACAGTTGAGCAAAACTTACAAAAAGAATTTCACTGAATGAGGATCGAACTCGCGCCTCGCTGTTCACTGCATACTTAGTAATACGTGAAACGCTAACCACTAGGCCAACTGGACACACAGTAATTCGTTGAAATTATGAATCTTATACAATCAGTAGTTGATGATGCATATGTCTCTCAAAATAGAAGGTCGTAAGTCCAACTAAACTTCAAGCTATTGCCTTGTAATTGCTGCACACCGCTTTTGAGTCTCTACTGTACATAAAAAAAATGATTGTATTATAAAGTAGACCAAAACTTCTAACTTTGAAATTATTAACTAAATTGATGATTTTTGCATATTATTCTCGAATTATGTCATGTTTTATGTTATGAATTATCTGACACTGACATATTATCATATAGAAATTCTATTGGACACAACATGAATCGAGCCTATATTCTTGTCATTCCCCTATAAATTGATTTTCTTTGACTGAGAAAGTAGACACCCTGGTTTCATTTTTATACTCGTATGCTAAAGGAGGAGCTCGTGGCTAATTAGCTACAGCCGCAAAGGCCGACCTTCCGGGTTAAGCCGCGCTTGCCGAGGTTGGTCTGTGGATGGGTGACCATCTGACATAGCGAGAATCCTCCGTGGCACGAAAAGCACTTAATGCCGTTGGTCTCGGCTGTCATTTGTAGATCTTTGACAGTCGTTAATCACAGTCAGAAGCTCGAAAGTCTGGCCAGTCTTGCCACGGAGTATCGTATTACCGAGTTACTGGGTTGTGGAGGTCCGATAAGCCAGTCGCTCCATCTAAACTGCAGATAATTATTCAGCTGAATATGGTTCGATTGGAAGCCGACCCCAATGTCCTCGTAGTTGGGAAAAAATCTAGGCAGATGATGATGACTCGTATGCTAAAGGAAAATTAACATTGTTCTTTGACCAGTTTCAGCATCTTTCCTTTCCCTCATGTTAAAACGTTAGAATATTATTCTACACCTACCATTCCTTGGTTCGAAAAGCTAACACGACACTTAACTACTTCCTTATAGTTTCGCGTCACGTTCTGTCATTACATTTTATCTAAGTTGAAGATTGCAATGGGAACATAAAATATCAGAATTGGCTGACTCCTCGACTATAGAGGGCAGTAAGTAGGTAGTTACCCAATTTTTATATAAGTTTCAAACTTTTATGTGAGATAATTCAATAGATGTTTGCCGAGTCCTTTTCATTTTTCTCTTGGGGGACGTAACATAACTGAAAGTTCGGGTTTTTGTGAATTGAAACACATTGCAAAAACCTTTTAGAATATGAAACGACGATATAACGACGTATGACCGCGTGGTTGGGGGTAGATCTCTCGCCACCACTGTGGTAGATTCTAGGTATACAACGTGTAACGTTAATAGCGCAAAACCTCTCGTGGGGTAACTCAGCCCATGTTACTGAACAATGTTTGTTCTAAGACTTTTGAAAATTCGCAAAAAAAAATACTTTTTCATATTGATGGTACTCGATCAATTCCTCATTTTGTATGAAAAACCAATTTTCTTTTTTTGCGAATTTCCAAAGGTCTTAGAACAGACGTTGTTCAATATAATGTGCTGAGTTACCCCACGAGAGGTTTTGCGCTTTTAACGTTACACGTTGTATACTACATTTCTTTAATGCAATGATATAGAGCGCTGCGTTAAAAGGACTTGAGTCGTGGTGCGGACTATAATAAACATTGCGCCGCGCGAAAAAGCGGTGGGCTCTGCAGTGGGCAGTGGATTTCATAGAAGCGAAGTTGATGTGAGATGACTTATTACTCGATACAGTCGTGTCATAACCACCTCAATTTATTATAATAAAAAAATCTAGTCATTAGTCTATAGAGGTCGCTAATTAGCCTTTTTTTAAACTCTAACACTAGGAATTATTCTTGTGTCGTGGGTGCGTTTACAAACCTAGAAACTCTCAAATACCTAGACCCGAAACAACTATTAATTTGTAGGTCATTCAAATATTTTTCCTTGCGGGAATCGAACCCCACGACGACACTTAGCGCAGCAGTCAATGGCTTGACCACTGTGCAAACCGTGCCGTGTTGAAAATGATGTCCTGTTTTTGATTTTCAGGTCGGGCACAATATTGTTTTTCCATTCTAGGAATTTCTCAGTAAAAGTCCCGGATTCTGAATATGTATCCGGATGATGGCTAGGGCCACCCCTTATTAATAGTGCTTAAACAGAGCTTAAGAATGCTGGGTGTATTATAAGGTACAACTATACTTAATCCTACAGAATAAATAGGCATGTTATACTGATACGGTTAGCCTACATCATCCCACTGCTGCGTAAAGGCCTCTCCTCATGACGTCCAGTTTCACGCTCCAGGGCCAAAGTGGACCACTGGTCATTGGTTTTATCAAGCTCGTCCCGCCATCTTCTACGAGGTCTGCCGCGACGCCTTCTGGCTGTGTCAGGGCTCCACAAAGGCGTGTTATAAAAAAAAGGAAAAACAATTTTTCAAGAATTTAATCAGTTATTTATGAAAGGGTTAGAGTAAAATTCATAACATCAAAAGTTACTAAAAATAAAGATTCTGCTAACCCAAAATAGGTCTATCAAAATTCACAGGCACCGTAGTTAATAGAAATTGGGGCACATCAATCGTTCTAGGCCTGAAAGATGGCTGAAATAGCTCGAGTCGAGCTCTGAATATAAAGCAGTTTAATTTGTTGTGTTTAAGAGTAATATCTTCACTTCACCTCGCTTGGATAGTTTCGTTTTGAGGTCATGGAGTCACGGCTTATTTGGGCAAATATTGCGAATCGTCGGGTTGTAATTTAGATTGGTTAAAGCTGTGAATTTTAGTCGTAATTTATGCAAAAACTTTTGCAATTAAAAAAAAAGGTCCGGAATATAAAATTATGTTAAATTATGAGTGAATAGCTTTAGCCCGCGACCCTGTGGGGATTTTGGGATAAAAACTATCCTATGTCCATTCTCGTTGTGCCTGTCGGTTTCGCGGGACTTATTTCCATCACCGTGACCCCGTAACATAAAGGGCTATTGAAGGACATCGTGGATTTTAGTCAGTACAAGTCTGACAATCCCCTCAGCCCTGCCAGGGTGGGAGGACTCATTTGATGATTTTACCAAGCAAAAAAAAAAATGTCCATTTCGGCACTCAAACTAACTTTGTACCAAATTTCATCCAAATCGGTTCAGTGGTTTAAGCGTGAAAAAGTAACAGACAGACAGAGGTACGTTCGCATTTATAGATAAAATAATTATTAGGGATGATCTAGTAGTAAACTGCTCCAATTAACGAGTTTGGCTTGTAGGTCGTAGGTTGAACGTGAAACTTTGTGTTATTTATTTTATCACTACTACTCTCAAAACGGTGAATCGTGAAGAAACAACTTGTCTTAGCACCAAAAATTCGAAGTCATTTGTGACATCTACCAACACACGCTGGGCTCGTACGGTGGATAACAGCCCACTTCCTATTACAGAGAAGAGGCCTGTGTCCCGACAGTGGGAACATTATAGGTCCCATTGCAATGAGTAATGTTGGACTCCGAAACATTAAGTAATTTCATGAAAGAAATGAAGTCAGTAAGTAAAATCCCTTCTATTATTATTTTCATAAAACATAATAAGTTTACAAATTATTTATTTTTAGACGAGTCACTTCGTTCGAAAACACATTCTGGTAACTTTTTAGACCTATGTATCCTGCTTGACATGTTTCGTCATTTTGAAAGAACTTGGAAGGTTAATATTTTACAAATATTATACGCATTAACGCATGAGACGCGAATTTAAAATCTTTTCTATCTCGCGTTTCGAATTTTTCGTTCCGAAGAAAAGCGTTGAAACTTGAAAGGTTCTAGACAATACCGTACGGCGTAGAAGCTCTAATATAAAATACCACTTCACTTTAATACCATTAAAATCCGTCTGCAAGTAACACAAAACGAAACTTCCCGCCATTGAAACACCATTCTATAGTCTATGTCCCAACGTTCCATTTCACGCTTGGGAATTTGAAGTTGGAAGCCAGATAGTGGAGTGTTGCGATCCTTTATACGTAACTTTGTGGTACACAGTTTCACACGTAGATAAATGTTATCTGGCAACACAGTTTTATAGTTCGTAGACTTGTTTGAATATTTTAAAGCGAACTTGACGCTTTTGAACGTATTCTGTTGTTAGCTTTCAAAGTTGCGCTCTGGGAAGGTTTTAAGAAAATGTTTGTTGATTTTTGTAGAGGTTTTCCTGTTTTGTGTGTAGCTTAAAAACGTATGTTTTATATGCAACAGATTTTTCATGGGGATGCATTCTTAGAGAATATTATTTTATAGTGGTATAACAGAAGCTTTTAGTACCAAAATGTCGTTTGGAATCTGTGAATGTATTAAAAAGACAATATGCTGTTGCATAGTGTGGATCTCACGCCGTCATTTTTTGTTTGTCAAACGCTTTGACGGCCTCGACGTCGAGACAGACATTTCCTAAACGTGCCTAAACGGGATACCTACGCCTGTGCGAAAGTTTTTTGTTCGATTTTTATTTTATCGAACTCGTTATGTCGAATATTCAGTTGTACGATATTTTATTATATCGATGCTTTATTAGTGCGATGTAACGTTTGTGCGAAAAATCTTTTTGCGAAGTACTTTACAGCGATTGCTCATTTGTTCGATAGTTTATTAGTTCGATGGTATGTTGATTCGAAACACCAATCTTTATTGCATTATAACCGATGATGAAATACCTACATGAATACCATAAATATCTTCACGTACGTACATTTTCCTAAAATGAGAAAGACAAATAACAAATTCACCACGTTTAAGGATGCAGTTCCACTGAATCACCAATCACATGGCTTGAAAACCACATGTGCCTGGTCAGCTATGTGCATCAGCCATTGTTATTGGTGAATGCGGCACAGCACCGCTCCACTGCGCCTCAGTGAAACCGCTGCCTAACTGTGGCATGGGTCAAACCACAGGGTCAAACATAACGTAGGCCAGGATTTTTCAACCTGTGGGTCGCGACCCCCTGGGGTGTCGCGAAGCTTCTACAGGAGAGTTGGAAAAGGTTGGAAATGCTGCTGCATTAAAAAAAAAGGTTAAAAAGATATATTAAGGCAATCCCTCATCGTGAGTATGTTCACCTGTAATGTAACTTTATAAATTCGAGCATTTCATCGGTGAGGGAGAACTTACATGAAAATGAGTAACTGTGTTAGATTGAATATTTATTTGTCTCAACATAAAATATACATAAAAAATCCAACGGATAGGGGGGGGGGGGGGGTCGAGAAATATTTCTTCATACTAAAGGGAAAAGGTAAGGTGCCAGGGAAAAGGTTGAAAAACCCTGACGTAGACAATACCAGTTCACCAAATGATTGCCCAATCGCCTGATACCTCAAAAATACTAAAAGACAAAAAGAGAGTAGATAACTGGTGTGCTCGTAAGATTTTTTTTGAATTCTCAGACCTTTTACTAAAAGGCACTAAAATGAATTAACAATAACAATAATCAAAATCATACAACAATATTACAAAAAATTAGAAAATATGAATGTAAATTAATGTAAAATACCAAAATATGTTTCTCGATGACGCCTGTACCAATTTAAAAATAAAACATAATGATAACATGATCCTTCTGATTACTATGTGACAAAGTTAAAAATCTAATAAAGAAATAAGTTTGTGTTTTTTTTTTTGCTATTCTTTCGAATCAACATACCATCGAACTAATAAACTATCGAACAAATGAGCAATCGCTGTAAAGTTCTTCGCAAAAAGATTTTTCGCACAAACGTTACATCGCACTAATAAAGCATCGATATAATAAAACATCGTACAACTGAATATTCCACATAACGAGTTCGATAAAATAAAAATCGAACAAAAATCTTTCGCACAGGCGTAGGTATCCCGCCTAAACTACTGACAGACGTCGCTGTCAGTACTTTAATGAATACCAAACTATTACGACGAAACTTAGAGAATAGCACTGCAAATCATATTTTTTGATATTTTATTACCTATTTGATATTTGGAAAGTAGTGTAATCGCTGATCTTAGAGACAGATAGAGGGCCCAAACGTTTGACGCAGTGGCTAAGCTATCGACTGCTGTGCATCGTGTCACGGGTTCGATTCCCGCACGGATCAAATATTTGTATGATCTGCAAGTAGTTGTTCCGGGCCTGCGTGTTTTTGTATGTCAGTTTCTATGTTTGTAAACACACTTAAGACGCAGGAGAAATTCCTAGTGAATTATTGAGAGACAAAGTTACTTAAAAAAAAAAACTAACTACTGTGGGCAGAGCTGCGTGCATAGGCTAGTCAAATGTAAACACCATAATAGTACCAGTAATATAATAATATAATATTCCACAACTATCAAACAACGCCATTATAGTCCCAAGCTAAGCAGAGCTTGTGTTGGGTACTAGACAACTGATAAACATACATATATATTTCTAAATGCATACATATTATAGATAAATTACACCCAGACACAGAACAAATGATCATGCTCATCACACAAACATTTGTCCTGGGTGGGAATCGAACCCACGACCCCCGGCATAGCAGTCAGTGTCACTAACCACTAGACCAACAGGCCTGTCAAACCAGTAATACGAAGAAAAAGAAGAAACCAGAAAAATCTAGCTTTGCAAAATACCTACAAGTCCACAAGTCTTACAAAACGCTCGTATTGGGCACACATTGAAGCAAAGTGCTACATTCATGAGCACTTACCTTTACAAACTGACTGCGCCACTAAAATGTAAGTTTGTGGAACCGTGAGGTTGTACAATAAATACTGCACTTTTTAAAACGAGTACCTACAATAGTATTGGAATTCGCTTGGATTTAAGGTTGTCGTTCACAGAGCGTAGCGATGCAATGCGAGCGTAGCAACGACGATATATTACTAGACTCCGCATGCACGATCTAAGGAACAAAAACTATTCTGTAAACTCGCTGAGGTACTACGTAAGCGAGAGGGACGGAATACTGCGGTGTAGTTGGCTAATTCAAGGTCTGTTCTGTCTCAAGGTATGTTTACGGCTCACAGGAGTAGTCGGAATAAGACGGATATAAGACTTTTTTGCCTAATGTGTTGACAAACATCGGTCGCCTGTTATTAGGAGTCTAGTCTAGTCTTTTATCGTGGTAAGATCAACAAACCAGTCAATCCACCCACCCAGAGCAGGGCGGGATTGACTGTCAGACTTGTACCGACTAAAATCCACTGTATCCTTTACGTTCCGGGGTCACCGGGCGGGTTACGACGATAATTTATTTTGATGTCCAAAACGTAAATGTCCTAAGAAACAGTCGCGCGTTTTCATCAAGGTTAACGCGCGTTTATGTCACAACTTAACATGCGACTTTTTTTTTTTTTGTGTTAAAATCATCAAATGTGTCCTCCCACCCCGGGTGGGGACAAGGGACTGTCAGACTTCTACTGACTAAAATCCACGGTGTCTTTCAATAGCCCTTTATGTTCCGGGGTCACGGTGATGGAAATAAGTCTCGAGACCCAGAATTTGCCCTCTGTGAGGGGGCCCCGTCATTTTGCTGACGCTCTTTCAGGCGCGCGTGGAACACGACGCGCCGTCGACCCGGGCATGGTCCATGGTCGGACAGAACTTAACATGCCACTTGCGAACAATATAAAAGCACAGTTATTAAACGTGCGACAACATCATAGCATTGCTATAAAAAGTCATGGTTATGTGAGCAAAGGTAAACAGCCAGCGATACCATCGCTACTATTATCGTCGCGTTTGTATCGCTACAAAAGGTTGAAGTGGGCGATGAGCCTTAGATGGGACATCGTAAAGAGCTGTTCAAGTCTGAAAGCGAATGGGGACCGCATAGACACTGATGTTAGGTTTAAGTTATCTCCGGTCGTTTTGTGTAAAGTTCTATTGAAATGGGTACAGTGAGCTAGATTTTTTACTGGCTTCATGGAAAAGGCTAGATTTTAAAGTCAGAAATTATAATTTTCCTGGCTGAACTAAAAGGGCCCGATACAATGTTCCCACTGCTGAGACACAGGCCTCCTCGCTAAGAGATCGCGCCTAGTACGGTTTGGTGATGAAATAAATTACACAACGTAAAGGCTTTGTCAAACACCGAGCTTCACGTGGCGCGACGTAAACGTGGCGTGTCCTTTTCATATGTCATTCTACTAAACGACGGCCGGCGCTAGCGTGGCGCTTATGTGAGACGATTTAGTCTCTTCGCAGGCAAGGGGACGCAAGTCTCCGATACCTTACGACTTTGGTATCCAGGAGTCTACCGCAATACAAATACATAGAGGTTCGTACACACGCCCGCTTCAATGAAAGCCAAAGTCGTAAGGTATCGGAGACTTGCGTTGCCTTGTGTAAGAAGGGGATTACATATCTTTTCATACAAAGTAATCACGCCAAAGACACACCACGCTAGCGTCGCGCCACGCCACGCCGCGCTCATTTTTTGGCAAAGCTCTAATGTGTCTTGGTTCGAACTCAAGACCCACAACTCGTAAGGTTAGGCCGGTTACTCCAGGTCCACCATAATTATTATTCAATCCTTAATGATGTGTTTGAAAATACTTTTGAAATCATAACACAGGAATATTCTATTTCTAAAAATAACTTGCGACCTACTAACCAGCACAATTTTAATGATGCTGTAACTTTGAGTATCATATTTTGGATACTTTTCATGCCGGAAAATTAAAACTTGGTCTCTGCGGTAACAACTAGCAACATTGTTTATTTTTGTTTTAAATTTTTGGTTAAAAGCGAGCATTGTTTTTTATTTTTTCGAACCCTTAATTTTGAACTTTGAAAATATAGAGTTAAATTTAACATGGAAAAGAAATGCGGAAAGATATTATTTTACTTATATCCCATATCTTCAATAATATAAAAATGAATCTCTAAAATGTGTTGCTAAGCACATAACTTGATTATAGCTGGATTCGGATATATAATTCTCTTTTATAATATTCCTTGAATTACGAGGATGGTTCTTACGGAGAAAAAAAAATTGCCTGAAAAAGTCTACTTTTCTATACAAAAGATTTGTATAACAATTGAGCGTTACGAAGTTTGCCGGCCAGCTGAAGTATTAAATAATATTATTATGAAAAATTAGTTATATCGAAAGTTTTTTTAAACAATCTAAACTAAAAAAATATAGTAGAAAGACACATGCAATACGCATGAAAAATCCAATATTGAGTATTCTGGACGAATGGGCTTGTTATAAAAATATGTGTGTGACTTTTTTTTTTAACGTGGCCCGCTCACGCCTTTTCAAAGTGAAGTGCGTATATTGCACATAAACTGTACGTGGAACGAATAAAATTGAATTCTGTGTGTTTAGATCGTAACTTTTTTATATTTCAATGGTCCGTGTTAACAATTTGCGATGACGGCACGATTGGCGCAGTGGCTGATTTTTCGACTGTTGCGCAGCGTGTCGCGGTTTCGATCCCCACACTGAACAAATATTTGTATGATATGCATGTCGTTGTCTCGGATCTGGGGCCTAAGTCTACTAATTTATAAACGTTACAATGGTCTCTCAATGGTGTGTTTTTGACAGTTTTTGTATGGCAAATCTGTCAAAAACTTACCATTGAGAGACCATTGTGACGTATATAAATTAGTAGACTTAGGCCCCTGGGTGTTTGTTTATGTGAGTTTCTGTTTGTAAACGCGCCTACGACAGGAGAAATTGCTAGCAGCGAGCATTGAGCTATTACTACTACGTATAGAGTCGACACCACGTATCACCACTTTGTCCCATCCAGGATGAGTGAGCGCGCACAAGTTCATTCAGTTGTTTGACAGCTCTGTGGCGTGCTCTAGGCGCGCGCACTCATCCTGGATGGGACACAGTGGTGATGCGTGGTGTCGTCTCTATACGTAGTAATAATAGCTCAATGGCAGCGAGCTAAAATTAATAATCCTATTCTAATTTATAAAAAAAAAATGTACTTTCATTAATTTTTAATTCCAAACTTGTATTAAAATATTCAAATAAAAACTTCCTTTGATTTGAATTTAAATTATGATTGTGTATTTTTTCTATAAAACATCATTTAATAATTTTAATAGGATTAAATTATTAGGCTTTCACTAAGTAATTTTCCTAAATTATTTTATTTTGACTCTGTTTATAATTTTAAAATAATGTCCCTCGAGAATTCCAAGATAAATTCAAATTATTCGAATGCAAACTTTTCGCTAACCTACTTACGAATCGGTTCATAAATATTCAAAACCAATTTCAAAATAGGAATCGAATAAAAAGTTACAATATTTGCTAACCACTTACTTCGTAATTGACAACTGATTGATTTCTAAATTATTTTGGAAACATTAATGGACGAAATGTTTTTCCAAAATTGCCAGTTTAATAATTTCATTACCAAAACAACGATCAAATCTATTGATGTGTAACTAATGCCTAAATGCATGGCTGAATTCTAATTTAAAATAAATGGAACGCATGTTTCCAATTGAATTTTGAATTTTATCGTCGAACATTCATTATTCGAATTTTTATTGACATTGTTATGTCTATGCAAATTATTTTTTCATTGTTTATTAATACTGAGTTTAAAATGCGGTATTCTGCTATATTGGGCCTAGTAAGGCTGCGTTTCCACTGAGGCGGAGCGGCACAGGGCTTGAAATCCACATCTCTACTCAAGCCATGTGATTAGTCAATCGCTCTCCGCTCAGCAAACTGTGTTTCAAATTGAGGCGCAGCGGAGCAGCTGCGCCTCAATTTGAAACACAGTTTGCTGACAGCTTCTAGAAGCGTCCGAAGACCGCAACGCGCCCCCGTTGACCCAGCCCTGGACTCTAATCACTAAACACAAAATTCTTGGCTTCGGGATCGGTTATGGGCGTTTTCTATGCTCCCTGAAATTGATGCCGAACTAAGAACGACGAATAGCTCCTTGTAGTCAGCGCCACTACAGTACTCATGACATACGCAAAATTTGTTGTAGGTACACACGGCTACACATCAAGCTATAAAAACCAGTTTGTCTTGGTCTCACACAATAAACGGTCAGCTAATACTGGTTTTGTATAGCTTGATGTGTAGCCGTGTACCACATTTTTAAATGCAATTTGAAGTTATGATTAACACTAGCCTCGTCAAAAGAAATCTCTCTCAGTCTGTGAGGTCTTTAAGTATTGAAGTTACTTACGTTAGTTCATCCGTATACATATCCGTGTCTTCGTTAACGGACTTAGAAAGTAGACCCCCTAATCCTTGATCGGACGGTAAGCTAGCTGTTACGCGCCATCTTTAAGCCCGCGCCTACGGTAACCAGAAATCGCGTCGCGATTATCAACGCCACGCGTCTTGTATGAGTGGCCCCTAAAGATGTTTCTGCTCATAAATTAAGGTCGTATCACACACGAGATCAAATATTAAAACTAAAGCACCAATCTCAATATCAAATAGGGTATGCACTCAAGTTTCTAACTTGCAAGCAACTTACACTATGTTCTCCATTGCAATAAGGATCAAAGTTCGCTAACTTCAGATCTAAAACTTTGGGTATCCAGACTTTAGCCTAACCGAGTGCTAACTAGTTACCCGGGTGGAGTGCAAATGGGTTTCCTGGTCAAGAAACGTGAGGAACGTGAACCTCTGTTTAAAGTTTAAACCACGTTTTAAGTTATACTGGTCTTAGTTTTTGAGTTGATGGTATTTTATATTATTTAAGTCTGCTTTCGACGCAAGTTTTTAAACCCTTTAAAACTTGGGTGAAGCTTGCTGATCATGGGTTGTCATGTTCGTAGCGTGCCTCAAAGAGGTTCCATAATAGACTAAACACCTGCCGGGGTCGCAAGACTATCTTATCAGGTAACCAGAGACAATATTGACCATAGATTGTAAAGGGTTGTTGAAGGAAATCTGTGGATTTCAGTCAGTATGAGTCTGACAGTCCCTCCCGGCCTGTCCTTGATGGGAGGATACATTTGATGATTTTACCACTGAAATGGAAGAGTTTAGTTTCCGTAAAAAATGGTTATTATTCTTAACTTAAAATGTCACTTACGGGATATCTTCCGTGATTATTGATTTGTTTGAGTTCCCGATATTTCGATATTTGTTGCAAGCGTCATGATCGCGGGTTGACTGAGCGTCGAAATATCGGGAACTCAAACAAATCAATAATCACGGAAGGTATACCGTAAGTGACATTTTAAGTTATGAAGCAAACCGTGATAGTTTAAAAAAGTGGTTATTATTCTTTTTCTCAAAAATAACAGTGACCTTTTTTTAAGCAGCTATACTCAAATTTACATAAAAAAACCTCGTGAAACCATAAAGTTTTTAGTCGAGTCATAATGTTCTAATATCGATGCGGCGCGTAAACTGTTTAGTATAATCTGTGGTCATTAACGACTGCCCTGGATTAGGGTTGCCGACAACAAAATAGTAGATTTTACAACAAGTGCACAAAACAAACCATTTTTATCCGAGATCTTTAGCAGCTCGAGCCAAAGGCGAGAGCTGATAGTAATATCGAGGATAAAAATGGTTTTGTGGACGAGTTATAAACTCTGCTTTTCACTTCGATTGCGAAGAAATAAAACAGTACATAACATTTCTTTAATTAAAATTCAAAGTCAAATTTCAGTTCAGTTCAGTATTCAGTTTTGAATACTGAACGAAATTGTTTTTCCATTATTAAATTTCTGAATATCTGGTATTTTTCTGAATTTGTTTTCTTTTTATATTTTTTTTCATTTTTTTTTTCTTCACTGGACATTTTTAACCATTTAGCAAATTGAAGAAATTAATAAATGCACGAAAAAAGAGCAAGAGCTGTTTCCCGCCGCATTTTTTTATTTTTTATTTTACGACATTGATATTAGGCTGCAGACCTATACAGCCTACTATTAAATTAATTTTGTAATAATAATTTTCTTAAATCAACTAACCTACCGTCCTTAAATTAAAATTTTAATATCTATTATATCTTAAAAACACATAAGGCAAATAAATTAAAGTAAATATTATATAATAACAAATTCTATCTATGAACTTCTTGTTGCATTTGGCTGTATGGCTCATTTTCTTTGCCTTAATATAATATATTTACGAGTAGATACGTTAACGCCCTTGTGCACAAAATTCGATTTTGTGCAGCCTATGCCCTGCACAAAGAAGCACTTTCAGAGCAAGAGAAGTGAAAATGTTTTTTTTTTATGTGCTATGGGTTTGCTTTTGACCTCAGTCTAGGTCAGGGTTGACAAAGACAAGGTCGACGATGGAGCGAGCTTACCCAGAAGAAGCCTGTTCACGCTTACTTTGAAAAGATTAGGGTTGTATGATTATTTGAATTAACCTCTGATTTTGATGATAATAGAACGTTATTATTGTAAATGAGGGAAAAGATAGAAGCAGGAATGACCATTTGCATATATTTTTTACAATCTCAATTTTGTATAGATCCTGTGTAACCTACACGACACACTTCGAGTTTGTATAAATATAAGCATTTTTAAGGTTTCCAAAACAATAAAATTAATAACTTTTCATTCATTTTCTAATGTCCAAGATGAAGAAAACTCCAAACCAGCTTCTAAAATAACAGACACCATTAAACAAGTTCCGAATTACAAGCTCCTTTAACTTTGTAAACGTCACGAAAATTAAACGCTAGCAACCCTGTGTTTTGGCGCCAAAACGAATGCCAACAGCAATTTCCCGCGCTAACTGTATAATGCGATGGCGAATTGGCCTCCTCTGGCATTGCAGGCATCTTGTAGGCCAATCTCACGCAATACTGACGCTTTTAGCATAGTAATTAACTACTTTCACAAGCTAAATACGAAATATTCTGGACTGTTCTGGAATAAATGTGTTTTTAGCATGACAGGGCTCATTGAAGGACTCTCAATAACAACTACGGATTCTAGTTTCATGCGCATAACTTAGTTAGTGCA
Source organism: Agrotis ipsilon (assembly GCA_028554685.1). NCBI lineage: Eukaryota > Metazoa > Arthropoda > Insecta > Lepidoptera > Noctuidae > Agrotis > Agrotis ipsilon. Next base: position 8,239,999 of record CM052979.1, read on the forward strand.
TAACTTTTATACAAAACTGACTAAGGGCTGATTTTTCAACTGTCTGATAACTTCTAACTGAGGAATAAAAATTGCGTTTTGACATAATTATTTTCTATAGATAAGCTGTCAAACCACCATTTTTATTCCTCAGATATAAGTTATTTGACTATTGAAAAATCAGTCGTAAATGTTTGCACAGACACATCAAGCTACCCAAATTGCTAAAATAGAATAATAATAATCAACTTTATCACAATGTCATAAGAATTATATTATGAATTTATAATTCGATTGGGAAAATTTTATTTGTGAAGTTTTAAATATTTTGACGCATACTGGCGATCGGCGTCTACTATTTCAATCTTAACTAAACAAAAACTGTGATTAATTTACGCATACATTTTTGTGGCAAATTAACTTTATGGGAAATTGGCAACCCTTGGATACAGCCTAAACACTAAAGGTGCATTCACACTCATCACGTCACGTTACGTCACCAATCCGGTTTGAAAAACAAAATGTTTCTACACTCCTTTATGATATTTGTTCCCACACGTCAGTCATCGGCACGTGATCTATCAGTCACGTCACCGGTCAGGCATATTTCTATACAAGTTTCATTCAGTGACGTGACGGTGACTTGATGTGTGTGAATGCCTTTTAAGTGGCAAAGGATGGATATTTTCAAGATCTGTCTTTTATATTTGATGTTCAGAAGTACTGAATAACAGCCTAGTTAAAATAAATGATACCTACTCACAATAACATTCAACAACTGAAAGCAATTTCACAAAATCACAACACAAAGGAAAATATAACATTGCCTACTACTATTCACAAAAATAACAAGCTCAAAAATAGTGTTCCCAGTTTCACAAAACAAGTCAAGTCTCATCATTAATTTCTTTTACAAGTTCGCAACGTAACCACCCAATTTGTCGCTCAGCGGTAGTGCGGGGACTTTTATCGATACTTGTGCTAGGGGTGTAACCACAGACAAAATTAGGCACGAATGTGGGACTTATAGACAAAAAAATCTCCAGTTTAGAATGTTATGGGGATAGATTTTGGTACGCTGGAACCCACAGGGGTACTTTTACGAAAGAAAGAGGTTTTACGATGTTCACTACGGTGTGTATCCCATTTAAGGTTTTAATAAGTAATTTTAACCTTGTCGGATAAAAAGTATCCGTCTTATTCCGACTATTCCTGTGAGCCGTAAACAAACCTTGAGACAGAACAGACCTTGAATTAGCCAATCACAACGCAGTACCCCGCCCCCCTCGCTTGCGTAGGACCTCAGCGAGTTGAAAGAATAGTTTTTGTTTCTTAGATCGTGCAGCGGATGCATTCCTAGTGTTTTTTTAAACTGAAAGAAGTGGAGGAACAAACTCCCCAGCAAGACATAATAATATATTATATGTATAAGTATGGTTAAACAAACCTGATTTTATACAAAAAAAAAACCCAAATATTAACATAGTGAAGATTAAGTAAATAAAGCCACAAACTGTATTTTACATAGGTATATAGATAGTTTGTGTCAAAAATAAATGTGAAATATTTACACCCGAGGCAGTACCAAATTAATTGCATCGTACTTTAAAAAAAATTGCAGCTCGCTGATTGGCCAAATGCGATCGACTCAATCAACTCCGTGCTATCCGGACTCGTCAAAATGGCGGACTCAATTTAACCTCTGATGAGATTAGCTGGAAAAGTGAGTTCTACTTTGTGTAAGACTGACTTTTTTATTTTGTAAATGTAGTTTGCTGGAAAATGATTGCGATCATTAAAGCTATTGACTTGAAAAGGACTTTTGATAGGAAAAAAGCTATTGAAGGACAGCGTGGATTTTATTCAGTACAGGTCTGACATATCCTGTCTTGCCCTGGGCAGGACTCATTTGATGATTATACCACTTTAAAAAAAACCTAAGGAGGATAAAAAATGGGGTGCTAAGACAGGAAACCTCCACGTGCGCCCGTGGACTGAAGTTCCCTCTCGGATACGTCCGGGGGGAAGACCAGTTTTTCGGGCCGGTACACCCTGGGATGCGGGCAAAAACTCTTCCTTAGGCACTGTGTGCCTAAGGGTTCTCTTTGCCCCTATGCGAATAGCCTGTCGTGTGGACGGTCCAACGCGTGTCCCTCTGATCAGCAGTGGGCACAGCGGCAGAGCGGGCTTGCGGACGGTGAGTAATGGGTAGCTCGCCGTCCGACAGAGGACCAAGCCCGGCTCAGTGGCACGTCGTGTTTCGCACCGAATGCCTGCTGGGGTCGCGGGTTTTTTCTTAACCCAGGATACCGCGGCCCTGGAACGTAAAGGGCATCCGAAGGAACACGGGTGGATTTTAGTCAGTAAGAGTCTGACAGTCCCTTCCGCCCCACCCAGGGCAGGAGGACTCATTTGATGATTTCACCACCTAAAAAAAAATGGGGGATAAAAAATTGTGTGAAAATGAATTTAAATTTCATCCGATTTACTTGAACTCGAAGTTTCAGTCTCACTCACAAGTAGACTTATTATCAACCAAATTGTTGTTTAGGTAATTTAAACTCCAAAGGGGTTATTGTCAATCACAGGGGAAAACACGTAATCGTCGCGAATGAAGTCGCCGGCGAAGTGCTAATAAGTGTATAAAATTCACACCACCAATTTCACTACGGTGATATTAAAAAACGAACGATGAAGTGTCAAGCCAGCCATCCATATTGTTCGTCGCATGGCCGGCGATCGCTCAAACGACCTCCCCTAATTAATATGGAAACCGAGCTGAAAAATACACTTAATTGTTGTCTCTGGTGCTCTTATTAAAATGTTTACGAACCCTGAAATTAAAGTTGGGAAATAACATCATAAGTTTATTTGCAATTTTATTCCTTATGGTAAGGGAAGAGTAGCTCGTGGCTAAATAATTACAGCCGCACAGGCCGATCTTCTGGGTTATGCGGCGCTTGCCTAGGTTGGTCTGTGGATGGGTGACCATTTGTCATAGCGAAATTCCACCGTGCCTTGGAAACGGTCCCGGCTGTCATTTATAGATCTTTGACAGTCGTTACTGTTAGTCAGAGGCTCTAAAATCTGACACCAGTCTTACCATGGCGTATGGTTACCAGTTACTGGGTTATGGAGGTTCGACAGGCAGTCGCTCTATGTAAAATACTGATATCCAGCTGAATCTGGTTGAACTGGAAGTCGACCCCAACATAGTTGGGAAAAGGCTAGGCAGAGGCAGATGGTAAGGGGGATATTCAATGAAACGGACGGTAAAGATATCTAATTTTTTTGTAGAAGTTTTGAATGCTCTTTTCATTGTAAATTACTTATATGTATAAGCTTCATTAAATCTAAGTAACACGACAAACTAAAATCAAAGCGAATCAAAGTCACTACTACGTGGTAGTACAAAGTAAACGGCACTATTGCGGCGCCATTTGCAATTTCAACTGTGATGTTGACATTTCACACCTACGTTTGCAAATGGCGTCTGCGCGATTGACGTTTTACGTCAAAATCAGAGTGTTTCGAAGGTTTTGGGTTAGATTATGGAATTTGCAGTGTTGTACAGTTGGAGCAAGGTATTAGTAAACCAGCAAATCGACCGCGATGGTTACAATACACCTGTTCCCACTAAAATCACGTACTTAAAATTTAAAGCACAATAAGTAGCTATTTGACGACTTTTCTTTCGGAAGTCGGTGGCAAAAAAAAACTTTCGAATTAATAATTATCTACCTAACACTTTTTTATCATGCCGGGGCCCCCTCACAGAGGGCCAAAGCCTGCCGGGGTCGCGGGACTTATTTCCATCACCGTGACCCCGGAACATAAAGGGCAATTGAAGGACACCGTGGATTTTAGTCAGTACAAGTCTGGCAGTCTCTTCCGCCCTGCCCGGGGTGGAAGGACTCATTTTATGATTTTACCTAGATAAAAAAAACCCTTTTTAATCACTTCTTTGTTTTTCAAATAAACAGTTTTGTCAGCATTTCAAATGTCGCGTCATCATGACCAGCGGGTCTAAAACCGCCACTTTAGCAATTTTGCTCTCTTACAATAATAATATTGCAAATGGTTCTTTATTAATATTCCATTCCACGAATTTATATATTAATTATCAGCTTCAATAACGTTACCTACTGATCACGTTTCCAATATTAAAATAAATACATTTCAACCGCAGCTACTGAAATCTCATTTACCGTCCAATCATTACTGAAAGCCGTGAAAAAAATGCTGACTGAATTTAAATCTTTCAGTCCAACGCTGAAAGTTTAAAATTGTGTAACGTGTTTGGAGAATTTCTTTCCATAATTAATATTTCTGGTGTTGTGTTCATTTGGGTAATGATGTGTGATGTTTGCTTATTTATTTTTATTTACCTTTAACTCAGTTGCTGACCCGCTTTTTAAATAAAAATGTGGAAATATGTGAATGTTGGTGAAAGGAGAAGGCCAAAGGAAAGATGGATGGATTATGTAAGGCATGATATGAATGAAAAAGGAGTGAATGATACTGTGACGTCTGATAGAGGAGAATGGAAAAAAAACGTGTTGCGACGACCACAAGTAAAATGGGATAAGGGCAGGAAGATGATGATGATGTGAATGTTGGTGAAGGCAATATTGATAAAAAATTGAGAATTTGCCTCTCAGTTCTTTTAATTTAGTCGATGAACTTGTTTATAATTATTTATGATCTAGTTTACACAAATTAGTCCTAATTAAATTACGTTGAAGAGATGGCCTGAAACACAGGTTTTTAGTAACTTAGTTCAGGCAGGTCGCTACATTTAATTAAATTTTCTAGTTAAATATCTTGTACCTTTGTTCATTACATAGACACCTGTTTTTATTTATTCACTTTTTAATAACTATATAAGACTTTTAACTGTATTACATTTCTGTGGCTACGTTTACACCCATTTCTTCAAAAACGTTTATGAATAAAAATTTACATAAAATGTATGTATTTTTGTCGAGTGTTGTTATCCTTGACAAAGTTAATTTAAAAGCACAATAAAACGAAGTGAAATTAAAGAAAATCAACAATTAAAAACGATTTATGTATTAAAAAGCTATTTTTACACAGTCATGGTGTACCAGGCCCAGGCTCCATACATTTTTGGACCGTCTCCTTTAGACCAGTTGATATAAAACTACGAACTTATAAATCTTTATTTTCTGCTAGAATTCTAACAACTAATTAAAATTCAAAGTTACTAGTTACTTCGAGGAAAAGTTAACGTAGTGATTACTAATTCAATTCCTAAGAATTTTAGAAGTCTTATGTAGAAAATGTACATGTTATTTACTAGTTGCTGCACTAGTGATCCACCCCTGCTTCGCGATTTTTTAACCGACTTCAAAAAAAGGAGGAGGTTCTCAATTCGGTCGGTATGTTTTTACGACTTCACATTACTTGATTTATTATTAGGTTTTGTCAGATTATTCCACGAAAACGTAATCGGCATCGGGATAAGCCGTAATCCTATGTTAACAGGATTATATACCTACAGCTTATAAAATATCCATGTGCTAAATTGCATCAAAATGAGCTGTTTTTCTGATGACGATTAAAACAAAAAATATCTAGAACTCATATAAAATATCAAACCAGATGCAGCAGGATATCAGTATTTTACATAGAGCGACTGCCTAATCGGACCTCCACAACCTAGTAACTGGGTAATACAATACCCCATTGTAAGACTGGTTGTCAGACTTTAAAGCTTCTGACTAATAGTAACGACTGTCAAAAATCTACAAATGACAGCCGGGACCAACGGCTTAACGTGCTTTAACTCGCTATGACAGATGGTCACTCATCCACAGACCAACCTCGGCAAGCGCTGCTTAACCCGAAAGATCGGTCTGTGTGGCTGTAATTATTTAGTCACGAGTCAATAAAAAATCAGTTGCATATTCAAAAATATAAGGCAGTCATACACACAGACATAATATTTGCAACTTTGACAACAACATTTATGGCTACATTCTATTTCTAAGAATGTTCGGTGTTCTTTACAGAAAAGGCTGCACGTAAGTAATTAATAGGTTGTGTTTTTGCATGTGTGTTGTTATTTTTCTAGTGTGAAAGTTGCCTTATGTTGTTTTATTGTTACTTGATAACCTAGTTTTATGACTTTTATTCTGTAACATAAGTAATAAATAAGTTTTATAAATACATAAAATTATAAAGAAACTTTACTTTTAGCTGTATTATTTTTTGTGTTTCATTCCATATTTTATACTTGCATGTCATGATTTTATACTAAAAAGTAGTTATATATAGCAAATCTTATTTAGATTCTTCTTTCTGTTCTAGTTCCTAAAAAGCCGGGTGTACAGTCAAAACGTCCTTCCAGTCCTACCCTAAAAGCGCTCCCTCACTGCGAGAATTCACCTGTAATGTAACGTTAGTGTCCGGAGCACATGGCGTGTTGCGGCATCGCACCGCAAAGATTTTGCGGCACAAAAAGATTGTTACATCAGTCACGTGTGCCTGCCAGTAGGGCGAAATTTTTGCGGTGCGGCGCTGCAAAGCACCGTGTGCTTCGGCACTTACAGATTCGAACATATCACCGGTGACGGAAGACAATCAAGCATCACAATGCGCACCTTTTATCAAATCTATGCTAAATGTACGCGAATGCGTCGTCAGTCAGGGAGGTAGTACTATAACGTTTGACAGGCCTGTTGCGTTAGTGACCCTGAATGCTATGCCGGGGGTCGTGGATTCGATTCCCACCCAGGACAAATGTTTGTGTGATGAGCATGACATTTGTTCTGTGTCTGGGTGTAATTTATCTATAATATGTATGTATTTAGAAATATATAAGTATGTTTATCAGTTGTCTAGTACCCATAACACAAGCTCTGCTTAGCTTGGGACTAGATGGCGTTGTGTAATTATTATTAAGAAAAACGTAATGCTCAAAGTCGAATCGATAATGTTACATTACACGCGAATGCTCCCAGTGAGGGAGCGCCTTAAGGAGCCGAAACGTAGAACATGTCAAGCTGGCCCACCGAGTTCATGTCACACAGCGTGCTATGGAAAGGTCTATGCTTGTGATCTCGCTAAGGGATAAAATCCGGAATGAGATCTTACGTTATGACACCAAACTTATAGATATTGCCCAAAACTGTAGCAAACTGAAGTGGCAGTGGGTTGAAACCGATGAAAAGTGGAGTAAGAAGGGTCTCAAATGGAGACTGCTAGGGTTGGGCACCCCCCCGGCAAGATGGACCGATCACCTGGAGAAGGTAGCTGGCAGTGGCTGGATGAAAAAAAGCTAGAGATCGTGCGCTGTGGCGCTCACTGTGAGGGGCCTATGTCCAGCAGTGGACTGCAACAGGCCGAAATGATGAGACTTCGTAAATTTTAAACCAATGCTGTAATTTTGTACTGAAAAATATATATTTGCCCTAGCATAGAATGATTTTCCAGAAATAACGAAAATATGTAAACAACAAAGCCTCATTAATTCGACTTCTTTGCTACAGATAATTAATTAGAATCAGCTGTCTTATTAATCGGAGTAAATATTAATTTATGATAAACGAGGGCTTCATCACAAAATAAATAAGTTCAGAAGGTTTGCCTCTTACGTATTACGAGTGAAAATGCACGCATACATAGACATGTTTCACGTACAGCGAGTGGAAGCGTACTCACGATCGGCATTAGTTTGAGATCTCCACGCATACATAGACGTGCTTCACGTACAACGAGTGCAAGCTTACTCATGACTGTCATTTGTTTCACACACATAGTAACACTTAACGTTTAGCAAATGCAAGCGCGCTTGCGACTGTCATTTGTTTATGATTTTCACACACACATAGATACACTTCACGTACAGCCATTGCAAGCGCGCTTGCGACTGTCATTTGTTTAAGATCTTCACACACACAAGGACACACTTCACGTACATCCAGTGCAAGCGCACTCGTGACTAATTTTTCATAGAGTTTTGAAAAAGCGAACCTTCTAAAGTTTTTTTTACTGTATGATTCAATTTAAGAACGTAAATACCAGAGATTGATTTTAATTAAGTCAGTTATAGTGTGGAAAATTTCCCTTCGATCCGTTGCCATGGTAACGGGAGGGTTAAGAGATTTTCAGGAAAAATTACGGTATATTTCAGAATCTCGTGTTTTTTTTTGATACCACGACTTTTTGATTTTCGGAACCGTTTCTTAAAGTAAATATACTTCTTCGTAAATTAAGCTTTTAACTTTTTTATGTACTTATTTGGCTTTCTCCTTTCATTAATTTTTTAAAGTTAAAATGGACTTTACTGTGTATTTTGACTACAAACTAATTATGCAAATTCTTTTTTTTTTCTCCTAAATGTAACTTTTAATTTCAATTTCGGTACTAGATAATATGATATGAAGATGTAATAGTCATTAAATCTAATAGTAAAAACTAAAATAAACTAAATACATACTAACTTATTAAAACTACAATAATAAATTAATTAAACCTAAATATATAACAAACAAAAAAAAACTGTACATAAACCAAAAACTAAATTAAAATATTACAAGGCATCGAAAAATTTCTCCTCAACGCTGTCAGCCGGTAATGTGCCCAAGAGACTGGCGGCGTTACCTCTTTGAATGGCTATGCTTAGCCTCTGACCAAGGTAAAAGCCAGCTCTTGGGTCACGGGAAGCGTCAACAAGTCTAAATTCTTTTGAAACCTAATAAATTTTTACCTACCTATCATTAGATTTTTAAAATCGTTATTGTTCTTAATTTTAAATCTGTAGTATATTTTTTAAATCTATCAATGCCCGTGAAATTAAAGTTACGGCGATTTTAATAAGATTACATAAGGAAAATTATATTATTCAAATAAATACACTTAGGAGTTTAGATTGGAAAACTTTTGGATAGTTCATGTTGAGGTTTCTGGTTTCAATTTTTGCTTTCAAAATATATTTTACCACTTTACAAATAATGCTTTTGAATACCGGGGAAAGTTTTTTTTCCGTCTATATCGTCCGATATAATTATAGGGACATAAATAAACCTAACCTAACCTTGGGTAGTGGAGGTCTGACAGGCAGTCGCTCCATTTAAAATACTGATACCCAGCTGCATCTGGTTTGACTGGAAGCCGACCCCAATATAATTGGTAAAAGGCTAGGCAGATGATGATGAAATAAACCTATATTCAGAATTCAGAAAAGTATTTTTTGTAATCCAAAGAATAGAATAGAATAGAATACACTTTATTATGCACACCATACAAATTACTGGTACAGAGTATATCTTATACATAGGGTGACACAATGGGCGGTCTTATCGCTAAAAGCGATTTTTTCACGACAACCTTTGGATGGATTTGAAGAGAAGGGAGAAACAATACTGTAGGTAGTCTGTGGTGTACTATTTACACATAAAATACATACATATATACAAACATTATAAATATATATAATACAATTATACAAAACATAATACATATAAAAATAACAAAGATAAAACAAAGAAACATTTTAGCCACATGTTTAAGTAGATAAATATAGATAAATTCGCCAAAGAAAATTATAAAAAGTAGTGAACGTGAACGTTACGAACGTGAAGTGGCGCTCACTCACACATTCATAAAAAGTGGATTCACGAAAAAAGTTATGTACATTTTGTTTTGAACACATCAAAGGTTCGTACCTTACAAATTGTTGGCCAGAGTTTTAACTTCAAAATAGACCTGAAAGTATTTTTTCGAATCAACTCCTTTGAGCCTAAAATACCTATTTCTTTGCCCAGAACTTTCCAATAACGTGACCACCATCTCAATTACTTTGACTAGGTCTAGGTGGTTATTTTGTTCTAAAACTGAAGAGGCAAGAGTTCGTGATGTAAAAACAAAGTAAGGTTTTGCTTTTGGCTTTTTTATATTGAAAATATCATCAAATAAGTCTTCGCACACTGAAAGGTGGAGAAGGGTCTGTTAGACTCGTCTGACTAAAAACCCACGGAGTCTTACCAGAGTCACGGTTACCAGAAAAGACAGTTCCACAACCCCCGCAGGTAAGTGCTCTATATCATCATCAGCCTCTAACGTTCCCAATGCTGGGACACAGGCCTCCTCTCTTATGAGAGAGAGTGGGCCATAATCCACCACGCGGGCCCAGTGCGGATTGGCAGATGTCACATGTCATCGAATTTGATGGTTCTAGGACATGCCGGTTTCCCCACGATGTTTTCCTTCACCGTTTTGAGAGCAGTGGTGATGAAATAAATTACACAAAGTAATGCGCCAAGCTGGGTTCGAACCCACGACCTACAACTCGTAAGTCGGGACCGATACCACTGCGCCACCACTGCTCACCAGTGCTCCATATGGTATGTTTCATCTTGGCTTCTGGGCTTCTGGGACATGCATCTGTCAGCATGCCCGTTAATATGGATTTAATAATGGTAATAAAGGGTATAGCAATTGTGGTATCATAATGGTCGTGGACCATGCCCGGGTGGATAGCGCGTCATGTGCCACGCAATCCTCAAAGAGTTGCCAGCAACATGACGTGGCCCCTTAGAGGACCAAAGCCTGCCGGGGTCGTAGGAATAACGAGTAACAGTGGCCCCGGAACGTAAAGGGCTATTAAAGGACACCGTGGATTTTAGTCAGTACAAGTTTGACAGTCTCTCCCTACCTGCTCTGGGTGGTGCAGAGCGCCGCTCGGATGTGAACATCACTGTAACCCACTCCAAGGTAAACTAGACCTTGTCCCATTTATATTCAAAGGCTATTTTTCTGAATTACAAGCACCCCAGGCAATAAGACTTTTACAAACTAATCAAGTTGATTTTCAGATCACGTTGTTAACTCTGTTTCTCGTTAACTAGATTAACACTAATTTTCTTTTGTATAAATTAGTTTAGACTTTAAGAAGTTTACTCAAGAGTTTTTCAGTGAAAGGTAAATAGGGTGGTTCACTGTATAAGTATATAGGTTATCTGTTTAGTCCGTCAGTTAGATCATTGAAAAATAATAATAATATTACACAACGCCATCTAGTCCCAAGCTAAGCAGAGCTTGTGTTATGGGTACTAGACAACTGATAAACATACTTTATATATTTCTAAATACATACACATATTACAGATAAATTACACCCAGACACAGAACAAATGATCATGCTCATCACACAAACATTTGTTTTGGGTGGGAATCGAACCCACGACCTCTGGCATAGCAGTCAGAATCACTAACGACTAGACCAACTGGCCAGTCAAAATAATGAACAAGTACATTTTTTTTTTAATCAATGTGAATTGATAAAGATAAAACGCTAAAAATTTCGGGAGTGGGGGCTTGTGACGTCAAAACGCCAGTAAATTTATACCGACCAAGTGACGTGTTATGGTTTTAGAAGCGTTATAATTATCTTTGACAATTTTGCCTGACGTTACAAAAGAAAAAATACGGGTCAAATATTTGTTTCTAATTTTTCTTTTTTTTTTACGTTGCCCCCCACAATAGGAATTTCTCCTGTATCGTGGGTTCGTTTACAAACATAAAAATTCACATACACAAACGCCCAGACACGAAACAACTATTTGTAGATCACACAAATACTTGCTCCGTGCCGCTACTGCGCTAACCGTGCCGTCAATGGTTTGTAATCTATATTTCGGACCAGTGATTTTTTTTAGTGAAATAGCCTTTCGTTTTCATAAGACTGATGAAATGTAGGTGAATTAGGTATTAAACCTCTGCCCTACCTTTCTGAGATTGTAGATATGATGTTATGTTTAATCTATAGTTTAAATAATCATAACAACAACGTTACCAACTCATTTAAATTAAACTTCAACTACCTCAATAGAACACCACTCTAACTAAAACGGTTTTATTTAAATAATTCCCATTGACTACGCCGCGTACTGCGTACTCACTGGGAAAATACGCCAGAACTTTTCAGTACGCCGTTTCGCGTACGAAATATTTAAACTTGTTAGTAACGAAGCTAGTTTGCGAAGTGCGTACTTAATGTTTATTCAACGAGGATGGTAAAGTGGCTCGTGTTTGTAACATAATGTGCCTTTAACACGCACAGTTAAGTTTCAAAGCGATACTTTTCACGCCATGTTTACTGTGTCAATACTTTTAATGATTTATTTAAAAACATTACTTTATAGTACAAAAGAAAAGAAAGAACAAGTTTTTTTTTTGCGTGTTAAAATCATCAAATGAGTCCTCCCACCCCGGGCAGGGCGGGAGGGACTGTCAGACTTGTACTGACTAAAATCCACGGTGTCCTTCAATAACCCTTTATATTACGGGGTCACGGTGATGGAAATATGTCCCGAGACCCCGGCAGGCTTTGGCACTCTGTGAGGGGGCCCCGTCATTTTGCTGACAGCTTATTGAGGCGCGCGTGGAACACGACGCGCCGTCGACCCAGGCAAGTAGGTATTCTACAGCATTTTTGGTTAATTTATGCAAGCAATTACTTTTACACCCAATAATAGGTGCGTAGTACTCGATTATTATTCAATTGGTGTTTTCTAGTTCTTAACTAAGTACTTCCAGCACATCGCACCAACGTGTCAATCCTACAAGAATAAGAGACCTACAAGAAACATAAAGACAAGGCTCTCTACTATAGTCAAAGTCAAATAATTTATTTCAATAGGCCATCAAAGAGGCACTTTTAAACGTCGAATTAAAATTAAAGAAATGGAATACCATATGCCTATGTACGATTCTCGAATACTTTGGCCACATTGCCAGGAAAAATGACGATAACCTAGAATAGTAGATTATTAACCAAGGGGATAAAGCAGGGTCTTCTGTCGCGGGTGGCGAATTAAATCGCGAGCGTAACGAAGGACTCGAGGTTTACTCCCGAGCGTAGCGAGGGTGTTAAAAACTTAAATCACGAGCGAAGCAAGGGATTTAAGACGAGTCCTGAGTGTAGCGAGGGATTTAAGTTCACCCAAGACTAAGACAGCTTTATCACCGAGGAAAATACTCTACTTTTCGTACCATTCGCGAAAAAAATAACACAGTAATAATATGAGATACGCATTTTAAACATTAACATTTAACATTAACTTATTTATAAAAATAAGTAAAAATACACTCAACGTTTATGTATTTGAAGAATACAAAAACGCGGCAAATTAAAAAAGCAAAGGCATCAAGCTCATACAGCCTCGTCGGTTTTCGTAATTTTATTTAACTAGATGAAAATCCGGCTTCGCTCGGGTGAAACTTGTGTCCCAAATACTACACATCAAGGTACTAAATGTAGGTGTCACGGTAAGTCATAGGCCGAAAATAAAGAAAGAAAAAAAAACTCAACATGATAACCGATGTCAATAATGGCGGCTGCGATCTGTCTGGTCAGAAAATCATTAGAAATTTACAAAATACTCGACAATCCGAATTTTGCGGATATATGTTGTCGACTCGAAATCTTTATTTTTTAATGTTTTATTATTCTGGTTAGCTTTCGATCGAGTCTACCGTAATCTAAGTATTCCAAATTTAAATCACATTCTCTCCCTAGAGAGAGAATGAAATTCAGTACAACATTCTTTCCCTGTTTTTCACAGATTAAAAATGACTATTGTTATGTTCGCTTTTTGTGGCATAGAATGTCACTTTTTTGAGCAAGTGGTACGAAAAGATTATTAGTCACTGGCAAGGTAGAAGGCAAAAGGCCACGTGTTAGAAGCCTAACACATTGGACTGATCTGATCCGCACCGCTCTTGACACAACGGTCCACGAAGCTCTGCACTCGGTGACAGATCGGGACAGATAGCGTCGAGTGGTGCGCAACAAACTGCTGCAACAAGAAGGTGGTCACGACCCTCAGCATTGAGGAAACCGATCCGAGGAGGGAGGACTTCCATAGAAAAAAGTATAAGTATAAGTTTGTTTAGCCTCTTCAATTCCAAATGTTTGTACAATCATAATTATTATTTGTTTAAAACATGAAGTATTTATAAACAACGCTGTGGTCTGAATTATTAAACAAATAAACAATGATAATTGCTCTTGATACCTCATTATTCGCTTGTTGGTTGTTACGTTTTAATTAAATGAAAACAGTACCTACAAATGAGTTATTTTTGACTGATATTGTATTACAGCATTATTTTTATTTCCTCGGGGAACGTGCGGTAAGGCCCCTAAAAGGAGGCCAGAAACTTACCGACTTACCATCCTCACCTTATTGCTATACCACCAATTCGCAATAAGCGTTTCAAAAACGTCTTTTATAATACTGACGGCGAAGGAGTGGAACTCTCTGCCTGCGTCTGTGTTTCCGAACGCATACAACCCTAATCTCTTCAAAGTTAGAGTAAACAGGCTTCTTCTGGGTAAGCTCGCTCCATCGTCAACCTTGTCTTACTCATTCCTGACCTAGACTAAGGACAACCACAAACCCACCTCACATAAAAAAGCAGGAAGCCCTTAGATTCCAATTGACGCAGATACTCTCTGGAAATGGTTGCTTTGAAAAGTATCTGAGTCGGAGGCAGACGTCTTTCATCACTGCCTGGAGGACACGGCACAGCATACACTGGAGGAATCCTAGTGTGTGCATCACACTGCCGTGATTTCACTAGTCTGTTCTAGTGATAAAGTAATAAGTAATTGTTTTACTTATTATAAGTAATTGTTTTACTTATTATAAGTAATTGTTTTACTTATTATTTTTAGATTTTTGTCGGTGTGGGAGCGGGGTCCAAGCTAACGGCGGTTAGGACTCCAGAAACAAGAACCTCCTCACAATACGAGCTGTATCAAGAAGTACTGCCTTCTGAATCAGGCCCTTGATCCAACCGCCTAAGGAGAGCCTCGAAAAGTGTTCGTCGAGGCTCTTTGCCATCAGGCCATTGGCAGTAACGACAATCGGCACAATGATAGCCGAGCTCACATTCCACATGTCGACAACCTCGCGCGCCAGGTCGAGTTATTTGATTTGTTTTTATTATTATCTCTTTATTCAGTTTTCTAACATATTATTATTATAATAAAGTTGTCAGCCGATGTAATGTATATGTGAAGCATTAATGCCAATGGTCCTTATATTTATTGTACTATCTACAGCCTTTATTCGGATTCAGTCATTTGTTCATTCTTTATGTAAAACCTTCCTTTTATACCTTGTTTCATTCGAAGAAAATATTCGTATTATGTTCTCGGATTTCAGGAAACTTTTCTTTTTATGTATTTTTTATGTCAGCTATTTACATATTTATTACTATTTATTTAAGTGTAAGTTTTATTTTTATGATAATATGTCTTTTTGTTACGGATTGCTTTTTGGGATAAGTATCATTTTTATGGGGTGTAAATATAGTGAAATATTAGTTTTGTATGCTCGTATAATAGAAGTTAACTCCATTGAAGGTTGTGTCTTTGTCACTTTTGACCTATACGCTAGTGTAAAGAGCAAACTTAATATAACAAAAAACTAACGCATTTTTGAGGAAGAACTATATAACATGAGGACTAACCTAGCTACGATCCTTGTACCTTTGTTTTCATCAATCGTCTCATTCCACACCCAGACAGCCATCAGTCAGTTCAAAAAGGTAATATTAGGCACCGTAACAATATAACGATACATCATGCCATCACCGAAGAGTTAAGGTGACGGTTTTGTTGCGGGACATACGAGTACGTATACCGCGACTCCGGTATACAAGGGGCTACCAAAGGACACCGTGGATTTTAGTCAGTATAAGTCTGACAGTTTCTCCCGTCCCTGCCCGGGGTCATTAGTCATGGTGGACTCATTTGATGCAGGAAAAAAAAAAGAAAAAGGTGAAAGTTTGCGCCGCAGACCACGACGGGAGATGGCGACCGGAGATCGCGACAAGAGATTGCTACCGTATCTGTCTCCAGTCTTTATCTCGCTCGCAAACTGCCGCTCATACATTGCTTAATGTTAAGTACTGTCGCGGTCGCCTGTCGCTGTCCGGCGCGGACTGCCACCTTTAAGCAGATATATCTTACCTAAAAGTACACCCACAAGTCGGTAGCTATGTTTAAGTGCCATATTATATGTCATGGGCTTACTGCCATTAAACGGGCACAAATCTAGGCTCTGTGGCTTGTTTTAGCAAATTCCTAATGGAATAACACAATAACACTCTGCCCATCTAGGGAATCCAACCCGTGATCTCAAACTCAGCAGTCGCATTTACGACGACTAGACCAATGACATTATATTGTTAAAATGAAAAGAAGAAACACAGTTGTTTCTCATTTTTCTTTTCAACAAAAAATAAAATGTAACATTTTACATTCAATTTGTCCAAAGAATTTGATTAGAGACATTGTAGACATTAGAATTGTAAATAGGACGATTTTGTCAACTTTTTCCCAGGGCTGGGAAATAAATGTTAATGTTTTCTTCCCATTGTAAAGAATGAGCTTGGAATGTTTTAAAAAGAAATATGTTTTTGGTGAATAATTTCAGTAACGTTTCAGGAGTAATGGCGGAGGATTTTAGAACGATGTTTTCGCCTTCAGACTAAATAAAATATTGTGTTCAGAAATAACCTACAGTATTTTTCTGAAAGCGTTATTGTGTGAGGCGGTGTTATTAATATCAAGAGTGTTAAATCAAAAATGAGGAAGGCACTGAAAAATGTTTTCATGTGACTGAAAAAGTGTCTAAATATTCATCTTGTAGTATTTATTCATCATCTGTTCGATTCGACGCTTCAGAGCCGTGAACATCGACATTGCCAGACTGTTGGTTTTTTACCGGTTACATTTCGGAGAGTGTGTGATGGAACTGTACAACTTTATTTCACCTGGCCCTTTCCATCTTCGGACTACAGGACGTACGCCAATGCGCCATCGATACACGAGAACATCCCACCGCTACGTACAAAACATTTTGCCAATACTTTTACTGTGCGCAAAGCTAAGGAGTGGAAATCTCTGCCAAGGTGACGGCTTCTGTGTTTTTTGAAACATTAAAGGTACAAGTTGGTAGCTGACGACACGAAGCTGCAGCAAAACGACGTGTCGCAGTGACACTACTGGTTTCTACGTATTTCTATAAAATTCCCTCCGTAGTTAGCGACGTGTCGTCTGCTGCTGCTGCGTGCAGTCGGCTACCAACTTGTACCTTTAAACTAAACTTGTGGTCTTCAAGTCAATAGTGAATAGGTTACTTCTAGGCAAGCGTGCTTCACCGTCGATCTCATCTTCGCTTACCACAAAGCGAGAGGCTTAGCTGCTGCAAGAGACAACCAGGGTGTTTGGACTATGCATGTATGGCATGTAATGTGCCAAGAGTGTCTTAAGGAGCTATCAAACAGCGAGTTTCGCAGGACTGCCTAAACATGGTTCTGTAGACGATCGAAGCGGTAACATAAAGTCTAGGTAGGATAGGAGAATAGTAGGATTGATAGTCTCTACGAGTCTGACAGTCCTTTCTACTGCAACCAGGGTTCCGAAGATTTAGCCCCTTCGTAAACAAGTCTCCAATACCTTACGACTTCAGTATTCAAGCGACTATCGGATTACAAACCCAAAGAGGTTCGTACACAGGCTCGCGTCAACTGATACTAAAGTCGTAAGGTATCGGAGACTTGAGTCGCCAAATGTGCGAGGTGACTTAGGCTTACTGGTGTGGTTTTATATGTTGAAAACAAAAAAAAAATCTTTATAGTAATTAACCTTGCGAACAAAGGTGTTTGCTCCATGCCTTATATAAGTATTGGAACTCTACAGTTGTATAAAGCATCTTTTTTTGTAAATACTATTCATTCTTCTTTTCATTGAAAAGGTATCAGTTTTCATACGTATATTTCTCAGACAAGGTTTTTTTATAAGTATCTCGTCCACATCTATTCCCTTTTTTACAATTTTCTAATCGTAATCCATCACATTTTAAACCTTAAGTTCATAGTCCGTGGTGTCAGGCGATGGATAGTGCTGTCAAGTGTAGGGTTACCATCCGTTCGGATCTCTAGACACAATACCACTACTGATATTATAAAGACCTAAATTCACCTTTGTAGCTCAATTTACACGAACACGAAGGAAAACGATCAGTATCGCAAAAATTGAAAGGAGTGGATGGGGGCTTTTGCCTAGGAGTGTAACAGTGTGAGCAGACTACTAAGTACATAAAAAGATATTAATCGGCAAATAGTGAGCTATTTGCCTATTAATATGTTAGTCGGAAGCTTGAAAGTCCGACAGCCAGTCTTACCATGGGGTATGGCATTACCCAGTTACTGGGTTGTAGAGGTTCGACAGGCGGTCGGTTCATGTAAAGCGCTGATATCTAGCTGTATCTGGTTCGACTGGAAGCCGATGCCGATATAGTTGGGAAAAGGTTAGGCAGATGATGAGCTCACTATTGCGACCTAACTGCTGGAAACCCTAGCAAAGTTGCCTGTTGCCTGGCCTGTTGGTCTAGTGGTTAGTGACCCTGACTACTATGCCGGGGGTCGTGGGTTCGATTCCCACCCAGTACAATTTTTTGTGTGATGAGTAAGATCATTTGTTCTGTGTCTGGGCGTAATTTGTCTATAATATTCATGTAATTAGAAAATATGTAAGTATGTTTATCAGTTGTCTAGTATTCCATAACACAAGCTCTGCTTAACTTGGGACTAGATGGCGTTGTGTGACAGTTATGTAATTATTAATATTATTAAACGGCCAATAGCTCACTATTGCGACCTAACTGCTGGAAACCCTAGCGAAGTAGCAGCAGTTCGGTGGTCGATAGAACCGTGTCTAGACAGGTTTATAGTGACACTTAAAACTGTCCAGCATTTAAATTGCTCGGTAAGTTTGTTCGAGATATCGTTAGTACGTGAGAACGCTATCTGGTTTTGGATTGGTCATGTAATTGCTGAAAAAAACGGAGCTGAAATGAAAGAGGTATTTTTTTAAGGTTGTGGAATTTTCTTTGTGAATTATCTCTTTTATAAAATGTCTGGCAGATAAAATAATATAATGTGGTGGCATTTTTCAAATAGAAAGGTAATAAGTAAGAGAATTTATATGTCACGCATTTGCTAAAAAACTTCATGTGACATTTTTTGTGATAATTTACGTCTGAATGAAAAACCGGAATCCTAAGCCTCTTCGTACACTAGACGACGTAAGTCTCCGATATTTTACGACTTTGGTATTTTGGCGACTATTGCAATACAAATCCGCAGAGGTTCGTACACAGGCACGCGTCAATAGATACCAAAGTCATAAGTTACCGGCAACGACGATATATTAATAGACTCCTAATAACAGTCACCAACACATTAGGCTAAAAAGTCTTATATCATACCTTGAGACAGAACAGACCTTGAGTTAGACAATCACAACGCAGTACCCCGTCCCCCTCGCTTACGTAGTACCTCCCTCAGTTGACAGAATAGTTTTTGTTCCTTAGATCGTGCATGCGGAGTCTAGTAATATATATCGTCGTTGGTTACCGGAGACTTGCGTCGCCTAGTGTACGAAAGGGATGCACCTGTCCACCGTTCATAGTACCCGTACCTACTCTACTGATTAAGTTGAAGGTAAACAAATAAATCCTAAAGGCTTAAAGGCAAGGGTGTATTTGCTAGCACTTTTTCAGCATATTGTATATCATAATTGTAGCAGCAAATAACTAGCAGGTACACAATCAAGAACCACAGATCGATGAGGGTCGACTTAGGCTATTCATTATTTTATCGATTAGATTAAACACCTATTAAACGTTCCTACGCAACGCATACGACACAAAGTTGATTGGACTAGAAGGTCAGCTCCATAAATGGAGCGAAAACGCACGCACACATAGACACGCTTCACGTACAGCGAGTGCAAACGTATTCGCGAAAGTAATTTGTTTCTGTTCTCCACGCACACAAAGACACGCCTCACAAACAGCGACTGCAAGCGTATTCGCGAAAGTAATTTGTTTCTCTTCTCCACTTCTCCACGCACACATAGACACACCTCACATACAGAGAGTACAAGCGCACTTGCGACCAGCATTAGTTTGCGATCTCCACACACACATAGACACGCTTCACGTACAGCGCCGTGCAAGCGTACTCGTGACTATCATTTATTTACTGCGATATCCTTTATATTTTGCGTGGGAAAATTATCAAATGAGTCCGTCATGGATGGAGTGGAGCAGAGGGGACTGTCGGACTCTTACTGACTTAAAATTATCCCGACTCAGAATTCAGACTCGCCTTATGTGAAACGATGTTTTACAACAAGTTAATCGACATATCTACCTTCCTATTTTATCACCTTACTGGGGACATACGTATACCGCGACTCCGGTACACAAAGGGCTACTGTAGGACACCGTGGATTTTAGTCAGTCAAGTCTGACAGTCCCTCCCACCCTGCACGGGGCGGGAAAAAAAATTACCACGAAAAAAAAATACCTTATCACCTTTGCACTTGGTATTGGCTTCTTATTATGTTAAACTTGTGGAGTGTCCTAGCAGGACACAACTACGTCCTAGTGGACACATTTTCCTGATCAGCTGAGTTAACCTTTTCTTATGGTGCTGTACTTCTGTATCTATCTATATAGTGTCTTCGTTCTGTGGTTGTGGACCCGCCGTAGTACAAACTTCATCGTGATCCTACTTAATCCCAGCGCTTTCCGATCGGGTTGGAACCCCTCGGCCGTAATTAGGTCAGTTGAATTAAGGTCTGCAAATTATTTACTGGTTATTGTAGTGAATATTTTTCAAAGGTATAATATGAATACCAATACAGAGGTTTAATTTTAATACAGGTTCGCATTTGACCGCTATCTCGCTATGAGGAGCTCGTGGCTAAGTAATTACAGCCGCACAGGTTAGGTTCGGTCCGGGTTAGGTCCGGGTTAAGCCGCGCTTGCCGAGGTTGGTCTGTGGATGAGTGACCATCTGTTAGAGCGAGTTTCCTCCGTGCCTCGGAAAGCACGTTAAGCCGTTGGTCCCGGCTGTAATTTCTAGATCTTTGACAGTCGTTACTGTTAGCCCCTTCATACACAAGGCGACGCGAGTCTCCGATACCTTACGACTTTGACATCCATTAACGCGTGCGTGTTTACGAACCTCTACGTAAGGTATCGGAAACTTGCGTCGCCTTGTGTAAGAAGGGCCTTAGTCAGAGAGACTCTAAAGTCTGACAAACAGTCTTACCATGGGGTATGGTAGTGCCCAGTTACTGGGTTGTGGAGGTCCGACAGGCAGTCGCTCCATGTAAAATACTGATGTCCAGCTGAATCTGGTTTGACTGGAAGCCGACCCCAATATAGTTGGGAAAAGGCTAGGCAGATGATGTTTGACCACATTTTCACCTGATAGTAAATAAGATGTGGTCGACGACGGTGAAGCACGCTTGTCTAGAAGTAATCTGTTCACTCTTGACTTGAAGACGTCAAAGTTATAGCTGTCAGGAAATACAGATCCCGACAGGAAATTCCACTCTTCAGCTGTGCGTACAATAGGAGGTATTAGCAAAACGCTATGTCCACTTTAATATATCGATGGCCCATTGCCGTACGTCTTATAGTCCATCTTGTAGTAAACGATGCGTGAAGTTTGACAGCGAGGAATGGAATATGAAAAAGTTTTGCGTCCGTCTCTAAGTAGGATGGGATAAGAGTAGGAAGATAATGATGATAATTATATTTGACAATTACTAGTAAGATACCATTTAAAAAAAAATGTGATATCTTATAAATGCTAATGTTTGTGAATCTTTTCTCACCTACACTCTTATTTACATACCGGTCACGATTTTAGTCTAAGCGAGTCGCGGAGCGGCGGGCAGTGCAAATAAGATCGTAGTTACTTTATAAGTAAGCGAATTCGTCAGTAGCGGCGCCTCGTGGCGTGTTTCAAACATTTCTATACATTTAATCTACCACTCGAAGCACGCCTTCGTAAGTCACCTCACAGCGGTTAGATCGTGAAAAGGTCGTTAAGAAGCTTGATCTTTGTTTTTATCACTAACAAGTCTATCAAAACTATACTGAATTTTATTTCCATGCCCACAAAGTCGCTTTTAGAATGATAAGTAACTGTGACAGCAAGAAAGTAGAGCAAACAAGTCATTCTCAGCCTTCTTCATCAAAACAAAGTAATTAACGCAACTTTTTAAAACAATAAAATTGATCGTGGTTTCTATCATTGACAAGTCTACCAAGCTAAAGTGAACTTTATTTCCGTGACGATAAGGACACTGTTATACCTCTCAAAAATAAATAACTGTAAGGGAGTTAAAGAAAAATAAGCCTTAGTGACAGTCTTAGCGCACTTGCCCATGACGTAATGCGATGCATTTCGACCGGCCATCTATTTAATGACAATCGACCTTACTACTACGACATAAAGACGCTGTTATGTAAAACGATCGGTTGCCTGTGAGTAGAGAGTTAAAAAAAGGGTTGTTACAACGACATAAATCAGTCGAATTGCATCATTATGTCGTTGTAGTAAGGATTATTTTCACTAACTAGAAGTTAGTCAGTGACGCAAAAAAGTCCAATCGTTTCATGAGTAATGACGCTTACTGGGAAGGGACAAACGGAAAAGTCACTGTGTCTGTCTCTGTCTTACCACAAAAACAAAGTAATTACCGCAACTTTTCACAACAATAAACTAAAACAAAATGAGAGCAAAGTACAGTACGCAACAAAAGTTTCAGCTAACGAGTTCAAACGTCAGTTACAATGAAGTCAAAACTTTTGAGGGCCGTTGTACAACACTTTACTCCATTTACATAAATTAGAAGTTGTAAATAGTATTATTGAACGAGAAACACTTATTTGGAGAAATATTGAGTATTTCGATCTTATAAAGGCAGCATTTATACCAGTAATTTTAGCGAAGAAGAGAGCGGAATGCGTGAGGGAGATGACATCCTTCACCTCATGCCACAGCCACTGCAAGAGACCCCAGTGGCGGTTCCTTCATACAAGCCCATAAGCCCGGCATGCCTTACTAAAATGCTCGATAGAGAATCAATATAAAATAAACCCGAACTATTTAAAAGTTCGCGCGCTTAATTCTTATCAAAATAACGCAAAGTATCTACCTATGCCACACTACTACACATCGCGATTGTGCGCGCGCAGAGTTTCGCGTTTGCAGCATCTACATTATAGCTATCTCGCTTACACGTACTGGCTTTTACCGGGCTTTCAAACACCCATATTTCTGTCACGTTCGCACTTATGGCGATGTGCCGTAAAACGAGTTAGAACCTTGTGCGTCTACAAGTCTATCTCTAAGGAAAATTTAAGCCGTGCATGCGTATGAAGTTGCACACGTATGCGTGACCTTGTCAACTAGCCAACTTTGCAGTGTTGCCGTTTTAGCGACGTTGTGAGATCTCGGGAGATTTTTAACGAGTTTGGAGAGTTTTTTTAAGATTAAGCTACAATAAAACTAGCGACTTTTTAAACTAACGAAATTAAATATTCAAAAAACATCTTAAAAATAAAAAAAATGCAACAACTAGCTAGATTTTTCATATACCTGGCGATTTTTTTGCCTAAATGACAACACTGCAACTCTGGGTAACACAACTCACTTCAGTTTAATTTGCTTGAGTGGGAAAAGTTTTTTTTGTGTGTTTTCTTGGATTTTAACAGTGATACAATTGTTTTGGTGACTTACTTATAACAATGGAGATAATTGTACCTTGTGAGGATTTAAAATGCGTTCAAGTTTTGATTGGCAAAGATAAGGTAAAATCTTTAAACTTTGCTCAGAAAAAACAGTTAATTTCTTCATTAAAACCGACGACTAATCTGTGTATTTCTCAGACTAGTAAATCGCATAAACGAACACTAGATCAGTGTATAAAACTAGTTGGATTGTTGGCTGTTCGCACGCTAATAAGTTATATTGCTGGTGCTGCATATTTTTTTCGAATGAAGATTACGTTTGGAATACATCTGGTTATAAGTGATATAAATTACATATCTGGCTATTTTATTGGGCTTGCCTTATATTGAAGCCCTAGGCACGCCGCTGAGACCCGCCCAGGTTGTCGGTTATTACAAGGCGATTTCAGGCCACCAAGAGGAGAGTTTGTGGACGGCAAGTAAAGCGTATCTCGCCGTCTGATCAAGAATTAGTTCAGGAAGGAGCTGTCAGTAAACTGTTACTCATTATAACGTGAAACGTCTGACGCGGTTGCGGGGCTGTCATAAGACCGCTTTCATAATTAGGCTACTTCTGCGTCAATCGCTGCTAATGTTGCTTACCTCCCAATGTGGAAGTTGCCTTAATAGAGCACCGCGGCCCTACAACGTAAACGCTAAATGAAAGAACGGGTTGTGGTTTTTAGTGAGTCAAGTCTGACAATCCACAATGGTACCAAAAGCGGTTTGTTTTTTTTCTAAAGTATGCTTTATTTCAAGTCATATTATGATAGCTTTAATAAAAGCTCACTCCAATATAATAACATACTCTGTGACAAAATACGAAATTAATACTCGTAAATCAGAATCAAAAAGTACTCCACAGTCCACATACAAAATATGTAAGCGGTGATATCCATTACTTTAAATTAAAATCGTAAAATATTAAAATATATTTATACAAAGCGATCTATCAGCCAGGTGTAACACACCCGAGGCAGTTATGTCATGTAACGGATTAACTTTGTCACCCCTGGAAAGCTCTCCAACTAAAATGGCGTACTTTGACGGGCATTTTGCCAAATGGCAGCAATTTGGCACAATGTATGTTTTATAACTGCCGTTATTTGGTTTAGATTAAGTTATTTACAAAGAGAGAGGTGTATCAAAGCACTGAAAAATACGAGTATATACGAAAAAAAATGCGTACATGCTCAAACTCTCAACTTTTTCGGACAAAAAATAGTAGAAAGTACAGAATGCTACGTCCGCACTACAGAAAGTACAGAATGCTACGTCCGCACTACTTCGATACCTTTTTTTAAGTTCTGTAATAAAAACATCGAATGAATCCTCCCACCCCGGGCAGGGCGGGAGGGTCAGTCAGACTTGTACTGACTAAAATCCACGTGTCCTTCAACAGCCCTTTACGTTCCAGGGCTATGGTTACTGAATAGTTCCGCGACCCCGGCAGTATCATGATGGTGGTCGAGAACCAGGCGGTTCCTGATGGGCCCTTAGGGTTTTTTGTAAGAAAATAAATGTTATATCTTAAGGTAAAAGGTACCTTAATGTTAAGGAAAAACGTTTGCGATTAGTTTCCATTAAGATGTTTTCCTCATTGTTAAAGCCGTTTTATCTTTTTTTAAAAGCTTTTATTTAAATGAATGGAATTACTAGGTTACTCAAGGGATTACGCCCGATTATCGAGGTTATGTAATGAATACCAAGGTGCGACTCGGGATAGGTTTCATTGTAAAGTCAAGGTATAATATTTTTATTGTATGTTTTGCTTTTGATAAATCCCATCGCACTGTACCCTAAGCACGAGTTTTCACTCTTTTACTTTACAGCGTCTTTCCAGTATTTACAGAGTTTCTTGTATAGAAGAAGCGAAGAAGGAACTAT
The DNA here is from genome assembly GCA_028554685.1 of Agrotis ipsilon. Taxonomy (NCBI): domain Eukaryota; kingdom Metazoa; phylum Arthropoda; class Insecta; order Lepidoptera; family Noctuidae; genus Agrotis; species Agrotis ipsilon. The sequence goes on from CM052979.1 coordinate 8,265,507, forward strand.
TTTTTTCCTTTATAATTGTCAATTTGAAATTGTCTAAGTTCCAATTTACTTTACGTCTCAAATTCTGAAATCTCGTGCTAAGGGCACTGTTCACAAACTACTGCAAATCTTGCAGAAAAGGGAACGAGCAGTGAACCTTTATTTCTTCAACGCATTCATGCAGACGACGTCGCGGGCATCAGCGACTAAATATCTATAGCCGCTTCAGGGTGCTGGATTATTGCATTCATTAGAATAGTGTAATGATGTATAAGTGAGTTTCTACTGCATTATGTTTAGGTGCCCTCAAAATCTCTTTCACAAAATGTACTAAGGCTCTCCGGCCACCGCAGGCGCGGGCATGCGGGCAGCGAGTAAAGGGCAACTCGCTGCCCGACCATGGACCATGCCCAGGACGACGGCGCGTTGTGTTCCACGCGCGCCTCAAAGAGCGTCAGCATGATGACGAGGCCCGGTACGGGTTCGCGGGACTTATTTCATTACCGTGACCCCTGAACATAAAGGGCTATTGAAGGACACCGTGGATTTTAGTCAGTACAAGTCTGACAGTCCCTCCCGCCCTGTCCGGGATGGGAGGACTCATTTGTTGATTGTACCACGTAAAAAAAGGCAGCGGCAGAGCGGTGCGAGAGAATCGGCGACGCATTGTGAAATGAGCCACCACCCCTGATGACCACGACCACTCTATCAAGAGTGGACGATTATGAAGAAGTCGATAAAAGTCGAAGGAAAGTCAAAAATTGGTTTCACTCACCTCTAAAAAGCTGTGCAGGTAACAATGACAATCTGGAAAAAAAGAAAAATACCTTGATTATTTTATAATTTGATCTTTGGGAATATTATAGGCTAACTAGCTGTTGCCTGCGGTTTCACCCGCTACAACTCCCGTGGGAACATTAAATCGGGATAAAAACTATCCTATGTGTTAATCCAGGTTATAAACTATCTGTGTACCAAATTTCAGCCAAATCCGTTCAGTAATTTTTGCGTGAAAGAGTAACAAACATCCAACCACACATACAAACTTTCACGTTTATAATATTAGTAGGATAGGATTAGTAGAAGTAGGATATTTGGTCTTCGGGAACATTATAGGCTAATATGCAATCACGGACGAGTGGCGATCATGGACTGGAAGACACAGCAGGCCTCCTACTAGGCGGATAGACGACATCGTGAGAGTCGCGGGGAACAGATGGATGCATGTGGCGAATTGTCGAGACTAAGGGGAGATGACTATGTTTAGCAGTAGACGTCTTCTGGCTGATTATGTTATTGAGGATAGTGCAGTCAAGGCATCAGTCAAAAACATGTAGATTAAGGCAAGCTGAAAACTGATCCCATCAGCCCAATAACCCTGGTCGATGGCGCGTCGCTTTTAACGAGCGCCTCAAAGAGCTGCCAGTACAATGACGGGGAGTTCCTTAGAGAGTTAAAGCCTGATGGGGTCGCGGGACTATCGAGCTACCGCATCCCCGGAACGTAAAGGGCTACTGAAGGACTTCCTGGATTTTAGTCAGTACAAATCTGTCAGTCCCTGCTGCCCCGGGTGGGAGGACTCATTTAGTGATATTAACACGATAAAAAAATACCTACGAATACGAAAAAAAACATTTTTCTTTCGCAATCTCGTAGAGTGTCCCATTTGCAAATATATTGGTTCTACCGGTTTGAAGTAGGGTGGGTAGTGACATTGAACTGACGTGTCGAACCAATCATATGCCAGGACGAGTTAGAGCAAGAAAATGTATAAAAGAAGGGTTTCTTACAGTCATATTTGGAGGTTTGATGACTTATTCGTCAACTCGCCTGCAATTAACTCGCTCGCTCGGGCGAGTTGGCACCTTCCGATTTTACCTATTTTTGTTGTCGTCAACTCGCAACTGACCGAAAAATGGTACAGTCATCTATAAAAGTGTTATAATAAATTAATATAGGAACCTACTTTATAGTATGAGGCGCTGTAAGATTTGAGTTTGAATATTTGAAAACGTACCCACGATATAGAAGAAATCCCAAGCGTGGGGCAAAGACACCTTGTCAACTATCTGGTATTTTATATTAATTGTATTTTTGTAAAAACAGTGTAAAATACCTGTATACTATGAAGTACCTTTATTTAATGATTTAAATACCACCTTTTCGTGCAAGCCTAGTACTTTTGTGATAAATAGATTTTGCCCAAAACTTGTATGTTGAGACAGAACTGTTAAAATGAAAAATACCACCTTGATTTTATGCAGTCCTAGTACATTTTTGGGTATTGAGTATTCGCCAAAAGAAATTTTTAGTTTTGAAGACCGTTCGTTGTGCGGCATGAAAACCTTCAGCATGATTCTGTTCTCCTAGTACTTTTTGTTCTAATTCCTCATTTAATTTCGGCACCAAAACCTTCTTCATGTTCTCCTGGTACTTTCTGATTAGATTTCACATTGAATTCTTACATACGAGAAAAATCATTATTACATAAGTCTTTGTGCTTATATTTTAGTAATGATCCCAAAACAACTCCGCCCCTAAGACGACCCACTGGCCCTCAATTAACCTACCTTACACGTTCAGTGTCATAAAAGTGTGAAGAAGGTTTAATTAAATTAAATGTTAAATTTATAGAAACACTTTTGTAGACCACTGTAAATACGTCAGATTTTCGCTTAGTTGCGAGTTGACGACAACAAAAATAGGTAAAATCGGAAGGTGCCAACTCGCCCGAGCGAGCGAGTTAATTGCAGGCGAGTTGACGAATAAGTCGGTTTGATGGCGGGTCTGACCTTGTTTTTAGTTTGATTTGAAAAAGGATGAGTTTGTCTATTCGAAATTTTGTTTCGGTAAAACTGTTTTAGTTATATTTATTTGGTACGTTGGTTTATTGGTCGCAAGCGGTAATGTTGAGCTTGGGTTCTACTCCATGATCGGCCAAAGTGTTATTTTGGGGGTTCGAGAAAAGTTGTCACAGTCATTTCTTCAAATTACTGATTCAAGATTTTTTTCAAGATCTATTTTAACTTTTATGGCAATAAATTATTCGCAGAAATTATAAAAACTGATACTATCAAAAAACTTTTGAGTTGACTCCAAGTCTCTCGAGTATAATTTATCCTAACGGCCCGTTCACACACGGGAGTCCGTTTTACTGGTACGTTTTTAACGGATACGTCATAAATTTATGCGCTGTTCACACATAGGCACCGTATAACGTTCAACGAATCCGTCATTACTGGATGCGATGTGTGAACAGAAAACTCGCAGTACAACAAAATCTGTCGCATCACTCCCCCTCCTACACCCCGCACACACCGCCCGCGACGCACACAGTATCTATCCGTTAAAATTCTACGTGTCCGTATATTTTTACTGTTCCGTCGTCCAGTATTCGATGACAAAACGGAATGTAATTTTTTTACGGAACGATATTTTTTACTGTATACAGAATACTGTGCCATGTGTGAAGTCGCTCATACAACTACATACGCCATCGACGAAAAAAAACGTACACGATAAAACGGAACAGTAAAACGGAGACATACGTGTGAACCGGCCGTAACCTCTGGGCCACGTCCCATGTTAAAGTAACCGTCTTGCGACCACATTGCATTGAGGAGATCACAAATAACTGTGAAATAACTGTGTTTTTTTTTAAATTACTCCGCACTACTTTCCCATCATGGTTGCCTTTTCTAACATTGAAATTCACTTAAACAAGCCAGAACCGGAACAACTACCTGCAGATCATAAAAATATTTGCGCCATGTAGCCATGGATCCCGCGATACCCATCGCAGCAATCTATCGCTCAGTTAGACACTTTGCCATTCTTTCTTTCTGTCATTTTTCGTCATAATTTTCATAAATAAATAACACAAGGTAATTCCAGTTCTTTTCGTGGTAAAACCATCAAATGAGTCCTTACCCCGGGCAGGGTGGGAGGGACTGTCGGACTTGTGATATAAGCAATAGCCCTTTATATTCCGGGGTCACGGTGATGGAATAAGTCACGCAAACCCGGCAGGAAGGTGATTCCAGCTGCTTGGGTTTTAAACCAACAACTTCTTGGTTGGAATCATAGCCACAGCATCACTCAAGTAATACGCATTGAAGTTGCTCATTCCAAATCATCATCAGCCTATAATGCTCCCACTGCTGGGACACAGGCCTCCTCTCTGTGAGAGGGAGTGGGCCATAATCCACCACGCGGGCCCAGTGCGGATTGGTAGATGTCACATATCTTCGAATTTTTTGTTCTAGGACATGCCGGTTTCCTCACGATGTTTTCCTTCACCGTTTTGAGAGCAGTGGTGATGAAATAAATTACACAAAGTAATGCGCTTAGCGGGGTTCGAACCCACGACCTACAACTCGTAAGTTGGGACCGATATCACTGCGCCACCACTGCTCTTCCAAATCACATCACCTAATATATCATGACCACGTCTTAAAACACCCACACTCCACAAAAAACTTAGCCCAACTTTATCATCTCCATAGGACCTTGTTCTGTCGTGACCTTTTCAGGCAAATCGATTCTTACTTCGACTATTTCGATTACGATTATTTAGATGTTAACGAACTTTTGACAGCAGGGGGGAGATCTGTCAAGAGTTTTGCAAACCTAGTTTGGGACGCGTGAAAAGGACTAAGATGAATTGGTTTTGCGTGCTTCCGAAGGTGAAATATAGCTGTTCGGAAATATTAATGTTGTTGAAAAGAATGGAGAGGGTTTTCTGCTTAAAATGGGGGGTTGTTCTGGCTTTTGAGCGTTGTAACAAAGTTCTGAAACTAGGAGTAGAGTACATAATTGAATTGGAAAGGGTTTTCAAGTGCTAACGAGTTTAGAAGTGTAACTTTTTCAGTTACCTGAAGCTATGGAATAGCGAACAGATGAACAACTGTCAATTCTTTTGAAATGTGTATAAAATGGGTCTTAAGTCTGGAAGGACGAAAACGAAAGCACAGGTTTTTCTTCCGTACCAAAAAATCGTCGACCTTCCAAAGAACTGGTGACAAAAACATTTGAATTTTATTAATAAGAGAGTTTTTTTTTCTCAGAAATCCTAAAATAATGTTGTGTTTACTAGCATTTACTTTCGTTTTATGACAGAAATGTAAAAAAGAACACAAACATCGCCCCTTCAATAGGGACCCTGACTGCTATGCCGGAGGTCGTGGGTTCGATTCCCACCCAGGACAAATGTTTATGTGATGAGCACGATAATTTGTTCTGTGTCTGGGTGTAATTTATCTATAATGTTTATGTATTTAGAAATATATAAGTATGTTTATCAGCTGTCTAGTACCCAACACAAGCTCTGCTTAGCTTGGGACTAGATTTTGTTATGCGATAGTTGTGGAATATTATAAAGAGGCAAATTTGTTTCTTTGTATGTAGGGGGTAATCTCCAGAAGTAATGAACCAATTTTAAATATTTTTTCACTGGTAGAAAGCTACATTATTCATGAGTGCTATAAGCTATAAATTATAAAGATATCATGTACCTATATGTTACGGTAAATCTGATTAATTGAAAATTATTAATATTTTTACAAAATTATTAATAATAACCACATGTTTTGGTAAATGTGAATAAACGATCGAAATTTATTATTTTTGTAGTAATCTTCTTCTATATATAAAAATGAAACCCGTTTTCCGTTGTCACGACATAACATGAAAACGGCTTGACCGATTCGGATAATTATTTTTGTGTTCTGTTTGTAACCATCGGGACCGGGTTTTAGACCGGGTCCTCCACCCGTGCGAAGTCGGGACGGGCCGCTAGTTATTAATAATTCACGACACATATTGGTAAAAGTTATAAAATTAATAAACTAAACGGCTAAACCTAGTGCTAACTGAAGATAAGTATGATACACGTAGGTTTAACCGCATGTGGTCGGGTACACCTAGGTTTAGCCAGTTAGAACTAGGTCTAACCTCGGGACTTGCTGGCACCCCGACTCGGACAATTTAGGTTAGAAGAGTGAGAGACTCTTCGTGGTTATTTTTTTTTAACCACGCAAAAGTAGGAGCCCCGCGGAGCGGGGCTCCGTCGACTTGCTCCTGTGAAGGAAGTTTACATATTACATTTATCACTACTAGGGTCAAATTATTAATAACAACCGACAAATGTGATTAATTAATCACTTTAACCTCGACTTTCTTTAATTATTAATAATAATAGATAATTATTAATAATCTTCAATTATTCACTCTTACCGTAACATATACATAATTATATTACCGCCCAACGAAGTGGGCACGGGTCGGCTAGTTTGCTATAACTCTGTTACTTGTTTAAAAGAATTCCTGATCTCTATTGTTTTAACTGGCATACCTTTACCTTATGTAAGGGTTGAAGTTGATTCGTTCAAAATGGCGTTCTAACTTGTTTTATTAGTTCCAAAGTATTCCAATTATTTGAACAAACGTTAGATCGTTTGTTATTGATGTTCCTCGATTACATTTTTGGAGCAATATCTCTTTCTTTCAAGATGAAATTGAAGATACTTTTAATTTTATTGTATGTTTGAGAACCAGTCCTCTCAAAGGTAATAATAATAATATTCCAAAACTATCACACACCGTCATCTAGTCGCAAGCTAAGCAGAGCTTGTGTTATGGGTACTAGACAACTGATAAACATACTTATATATTTTAAAATACATACATGTTATAGATAAATTACACTCAGACACAGAATAAATGATCATGGTCATCACACAAACATTTGTCCTGGGTGGGAATTGAACCCCCGACACGTAGCACAGCAGTCCAATCGCTCAGCTACTGCGCTAACCGTGTCTTTGAGAAAAGATTGAGTGATTGCGTTAAAAAAAATGACATGATAAATGATACGATTTGACAACCTCAGGTGTGTTGCTGTAAGAAATAATGTGAGATGCTATTAGATACCCACTCGTGTGCATTACTTTATAAAAATATTTTTATGAAAAAATATGTAACTTCTTATGTTATCTTTCATAGTAAGTAGAGCATGTACAACCCTAAGAGCTACTTGAAATTTTGGAAAATTGCTTGAGGCACGCTCAAAACTAGCTCAATACTTCTTCAATAATCAGATATGCAGACCTGGCTAAGGGAAACTAGTATTGAACGAAGTAAGCCAGTAACTATACCATTGCTTTGGTCAAAAAAAAAAAGAATGCGAGGCATTTAAAATTGAATATTGAAAGAGTGGTTAAATTAATAAGCAAGATCATTTAAATTGTAAAAATTCCTACACTTATTTTAATAATAATTATTACTTTATTTCAATTTTTTACAATTTTATGCGACAATATAATAATAATAATATTCCACAACTATCACACAACGCCATCTAGTCCAAGCTAAGCAGAGCTTGTGTTATGGGTACTAGACAACTGTTAAACATAATACATATTTCTAAATACATACATATTATAGATAAATTACACCCTTACAATATGTAGAACAATGTATAGTAACATAAAAGAAAATTGCAAAAAGTACCACTAAGATTAAACTTCTGGCACCCAAGCTAAGATTAAACTTGTGTTTTTTCATGGCAATTGGTGGCGCCCGTGTGTCTCCATCAGACGGAGCAAGCAACTCGCATGCGAGTTTCACTACATTGCGGTAGTTGTTTGATCAACTGAATTCGTTGTACCTATAAAGTCCGCCATGTAAAGCAACGTGTGCGCGTTCTTGCGATGTCTAAATGAGGCTTTAGACTGGTAAAAAATATTGTAGGCATTACTATGTATTTCTTTTCTCTTTCCATATAACACGACGATTTATGCGTATGTTCAAACGACGATATATTACTAGACTCCGCATGCTCGATCTAAGGAAGAAAACTATTCTGTCAATTCGCTGAGGTTCGTAAGAGAGGGGGACGGGGTACTGCGTTGTGATTGGCTAACTCAATGTCTGTTCTGTCTCAAGGAATGTTTACGGCTCACAGGAGTGGTCGAAATAGACGGATATAAGACTTTTTTGCCTAATGTGTTGACAGACATCGGTCGCCTGTTATTAGGATTCTAGTAATATATCGTCGTTGCTATGTTCAGACTGGCCAACTAATAAGTTACGGAAAAGCGTCAGCTTGTACATAGGTCTCAAACTCAATATTCATATTATAGTTGACAACAAAGCGGATTAGTTTAGAACTTTTGAAATATTTTTTGGATAAAAAATATAAAAATATTTATAATCTTATTGCTTTTTGAATTTTACTAAAGCCCTTCTATGCTTTTAGCGAAAATATTGAATTACAAAAAAAAATATCTTTCAGAGCCGTCAGGATTTTATACCTTTTAGAGGTATTCATGTAATTTAAACATATTAGGTACTTATATAATACATAGAGTATTTGTACGAAAAATTGAAATTTTGTTGTGACCTTTTACGCAAGTATGGTTATCAATATTTTAGTCTAGACAGCATTTAACAAGACTAAAATTAATAAATCCGTTATTTGATTTTTGGTTGGATGGATGGCATACAGAGCCTCTACCGTGATTTGTCATTTGAGCATCTTCATACAACTGCGGTGGACACTGAGAATTCTCATTTTTAAAATCGTAGCGCTGTCCACCCCTGGGGGAAAACGCAACTTTTTCTAAAAAAAACCTTCTGTCCACCCCGGGGTGGACAAAGGGAACTTTTTTTAGAAAGTTGCTCTGTCCCACGGCGGGGGACAAGCTGGGGGTGGACATCGGGAATCAGCGAAAAAAGCGATTCTTATATCCGTCTTATTTCGACCAATCCTCACAGGATTGGTCGAAATAAGCCATAAGCAAACCTTAAGACAGAACAGATCTTGAGTTAGCCAATCACAACGCACTACCCCGTCCCCCTCGCTTACATAGTACCTCAGCGAGTTGACAGAATAGTTTTGTTCCTTAGACCGTTCATGCGGAGTCTAGTAATATATCGTCGTTGGTGTGGGTACTGTTGTGTGCGAGAAATAGAATCGAGCACCCACCATCATTATCTAATGCCAACATAACAATAAATTAATAACATATTATATCGATATTGTCTTTCTCAACATATTGGGAAAACGATTAAAAAGATTTTCCCATCATCAAAACTCAATTTATGAGCAATATAAAGTCACATTTCCCTTTTAATTTCGCGCCTTATTCTAAACGATTCCGAACACAATGTACAGTCACCTTCAAATACATCATTATTAATTATTAAATTCATTCATTGAATATGACTTCCCCGAAAGTCGTAGTAATCGTATAAAATCGCATGTATGAGATGATTATTAATAAGAGTGTAACCTTTTCAAGTGAGGCCTCCCACCCCGGGCAGGGCGGGAGGGACTGTCAGACTTGTACTGACTAAAATCCACGGTGTCCTTCAGTAGCCCTTTATGTTCCGGGGTCACGGTGATGTTATAAGTCCCGCGACCAAGAATGCAACCTTAGAACCGATTAACGTAATAAATTGTTCAAAATTACATTGAAGCCCTGCTTTGCGGGGTTCCAAATATCCGATAGGAGATCCAATGCGGAGATATACGGTATCTTAAGCTGTGTACTCACTTAGCAGTGTTGCATGTAACGTATCAGATACTATATCAACATGCAAGTGGGTACGGCTCGTCCGAGGACACTGCGAGCCGCCTTTGTGTTTGTATGACCCGCCGAGTGGCGGAATCACTGCGAACTTACAGCGAGCGGTTCGTGACATAACACTGCTAAGTGAGTATTCAGCTTTAGGTGTTATTTCAGAGCATTACCTATCTCTGAGTAAATATAGATTCAGCCATTCTGCATCTATCCATCCGATCCAGAGAAACGTCTGTGCGAGGTTGATTCATCATCTGCCTAGCCTTTTCCCAACTGTATTGGGGTCGGCTCCCAGTCGAACCAGATGCGGCTGAATATCAGTATTTTACATGGAGCGCGGAAGACGCATGGATGCAGGTCGCTTCCAACCGGTATATGTGGAGATCAAAAGGGGAGGCCTATGTTCAGCAGTGGACGTCCTATGGCTGAGATGATGATGATGATGATGACATGGAGCGCCTACCTGTCCGACCTCCACAGTACCTGACTTGGTGATATGATACCCCATGGTAAGACTGGTTGTCAGTCTGACAAAGACTGTCAAATATCTACAATTGACAGCCGGGACCAACATTATTACGCGCTTTCCGAGGCACGGAGAAAACTCGCTATGACAGATCACCCATTCACAGACCAACCTCGGCAAGCGCGGCTTAACCCGGAAGATCGGCCTGTGGGGCTGTAATTATTTAGCCACGAGCTCCTCAATGTTTTTCTCCTCGATTTCTTTGCGAGGTTGATTATACATAAAGTATTAACACATAATAGGAATGTCAAAAAAGCTATTTTGTCTCAAGATTGCTCATTTCCATCGCAACTGATTTTAAGCGAGATCAATAACGTAATCAACTTTATTTTCAAACGACTCCATTTCGGGGTAATCATGAAGTATGGAACAACGAAATCTATTTATACGTAAATCTACCAATCCTCTTTGTTTCCGACGAAGATGGCTTCTAGTGGGGTACGCAATCAGTACCCTTAGCACGAGTTTTCAGTATTTGAGACGTAAAGAAAACTGCAACTTTGGCAATTTCAAATTGACAATTTTTAAGGAAAAAAATTGTTCCTTCTTCGCACACCAGAGACGCTGTTCCGTTTTTCCATACAAGAACCGCTGTCAATACTGGAAAGACGCTGTAAGGTAAAAGAGTGAAAACTCGTGCTAAGGGTACTTTGTCGATGTTCATGCGTCATCTCTTCCAAGTTCATCGTGCAGTATTGGCTCTGTCGCTAAGAATCCCAAGCATAATTTTGAATATGGTAAGCTTTTTTATCGTGGTAAAATCATCAAATGAGATCCTCCAATCCAGGGCATGGCGGGAGGGACTGTCGGACTCCTATTGAATAAAATCCACGGTGTCCTTTACGTGCCAGGGTCACGGTAATTCGATAAGTCCCGTGACCCCGGTAGGCTGTGACCCTCTAGAGGGGAGCCCCGTCATTATGCTGACAAGTATGACAAGCTCCACCAAAGCGGAGAGGAGAGTGAGTAGATGTGTTTTGAATACCCAATCAGATTTACACCGAAGCTAAGCGGAGATGTGATGTGGGACTCCGCTCGTCTACACTTTAGTGGAAACCGGGCCTTATAAATAAAATATCTTTATTGTCACTGTCAGGCTTCGAGGCCCATAGGGTGTACATCAATATTAAATTAACAAAATAGACAATTACAAAAATTACAATTTTAAATCCCAATTAAAATTAACATTATACTAATAACTAAGTGAGAACAATATTTTACCGTTTAGGGTTCTCATGCACGCCTTATTATGGTATGGGGATTAGCAGAAACCATAGAACGACACATGCTTTGTTATTCACAAATCCTAGAGGTCCTATCCTTCAATTTTTCTTTGTTCCAAAAGCTGCGGATATGAAATTGAAGAGCGTTTTCTAAACATTTTTTCAAAGTATTTTTTGTCTAACAAAATTCGCAGAAACTTCAATACCTGCACATACAGGGTGTGCACACAAACACAGCAAACCTCTTTTATAAAAAATCTGTAAACAACAGATACATTAAGAAGATTGCAAGCTCCGTTCAAGCGGAAACTGAGGCCACATGAAATATGTATTACATACGGTTTGATACTTATGTAAATAGTTGAGGTTTGAAACTTTGGCTTAGCATACCATTCGAAAAAAGAAAGTCGTGAAAGTCGAAGTCGTCGACATAGCGCTGAAAGTCTGCAAGTATTTTTTTTATCGTGGTAAAATCATCAATTGAGTCCTCCTACCTATAGTCCTCCTACCATTAGTGTCAGACTTGTACAGTCTTGAACAATAGCTAAGTATTCAAAAGCCATATTCTGCTACCGTGTTGATTAAAAATTTGCCTTTTCGGTACCATTCAGTCATTCAGACCAACCGGCTAGCATCGCGGGCGGCATTTTACAATGCGATAAAGAACATTGAAATGTATCAACCGTAATTAAAATTAATATTTGCATGCAACTTACGCATAGATACGTCGTGACGCGTCGCGGGATGCATAAGGATGTAACTATGCGAAAGTTGCATGCAAATAAGAACTGTAATTACTGTTGATACATTTCAATGTTCTTTACCGCATTGTAAAATGCCGCCCGGCCCGGCGCGATGCGAGCCGGTTGGTCTGAATCTTACCATACTCGTATTTTGGAAGCCATATTATTACCAAATAGATGTTATTTAGACCAGTATTTTACGAGTAAATTGCGTTTGAATTTTGTTCAGTGTTTACATGCTATTGTTCTTGTCTGTACTGATTAAAATCAACGGTGCTCCTTCAATAGCCCTTTATGTTCCACGGTCACGATTACCTGATGAAACAGTTCCGCAATTGATTGACACAGTTGTTCCAGGTCTGGGTGTTTATGAATGTGAGTTTAATGCTCGTATTACAGATCGTCATTTAATATTCAAGCATTACTTAAAACTAGATTCAAGGCATGTGATTGGTTGAAACTAGTTTTAAAGTAAGACTTGAGTTTTGATGTGCGTTCTGTTACACAAACATTTAGGCGCGTATTACAGACTGTAATACGCGCCTAAATGTTTGTATGCACAATAGAGTACCGGGGTCGCGGGACTTATACCATCACCGTGACCCCGGAACTTAAAGGGCTATTGAAGGACACCGTGGATTGTAGTCAGTTCAAGTCTGACAGTCCCTCCCGCCCTGCCCGGGGTGGGAGGACTCATCTGATGATTTAACAACGTTAAAAAAAATGCACAATAGAGTAGAAATTCCTAGAAAATCCCTTTACAGTATTTATAGAGGTAGATAACCGAAGACGTAGTAACTGGAATTTGGAACAACTGTATTTTAAACATATTTTTCATCGCCATTTTTAAAACTGATCGATTGAGCGTTGAGGTTCATCGCAGTCGCTGTCACATTGACACTAGTGACAGCTCACAGTTCCATTGGATCTCAGTGACGTTTCCTTTTTGGCATTTATGACGTATTTCCTGGTTAGTCGTGATGATTGGAACAGACTTTTTCCAACTATGTTGGGGGTCTACCTTGAGTTGAGGACCTCTGCCTTTTATTAAACGAATAACAGTAGGTATATTCATGACAGCCGATTTTTTTTTTAAACATTGACTAATACTAGGAATTTTTCCTATGTTGTAGGTGCGTTTTTTGTTCAGTAGCATTGGCTGAGTTACCTCACGAGAGGTTTTGCGCTTTTAACGTTACACGTTGTAGAACTCACATACACTAAAGGTGGGTTCATATCTGACGGAACATCCGTCGCGGATCATCGGTCGCGGAACGCCAGAGCAGACAGTATAAACAATTGACCGTTTACACTCAACGGATGATTGATTAGGGTATACTCCCAACGGCCACCACTAAAACCGGCCCCAGTGGTGGCCGTTAGAACAATTACTTATTTTTTGGACCAAATAATATTTATTTTATTTTCAGTGTTTTGTCAATGTAATCTAACTATAGCATTTGCTATATTTAGATTACATGGTCACAAAGTACTAGGCTAGCATAAGTTCAAAGTGGTATTTATTTAAATTTTTCCTGCCAAGAAATATTTAAATAAAAACCTCTTTGAACTTATGCTAGCCTAGTACTTTTGCTGGTTAGTCAACGAAATAGGCAAATTCAACATTAGTTCCATTATTTCCAGATTCCTTTAAAATGGAACTAGTGATAAAAAAAATAATCAGTAGTTCCATTATTTTAAGTTTCTTCTAAAATTGCAAGTATCTCTTCGGGAAATTTATTTTTACCGGCCCCAGTGGTGGCCGTTGAGACAAATATTATTTGGAATGGCCCAACGTCCATCACTGGTGGCCGTTGGGACAAAAAATAAGTAATTGTTCTAACGGCCACCACTGGGGCCGGTTTTAGTGGTGGCCGTTGGGAGTATACCTTGATTAGTGCATCCGCTTGACGCATGCTCTGTCAGATATGAACGTACCCTAACAGCCAGACACGAAACAAATATCTACTTGTGGGTTATACAAATATTTTTTTAGTGCGGGGATCGAACCCGCTATGCGCTTCGCAGTAGTCCAATCGCTCAACCACTTTGCTAACCGTTAAGTCATTTTTTAATTAAATATATTCATTAGCATACCTTTTAATATCTAAGTTGAATAAAAGACAACCTAAAGTTGAGAACCTCTGCCTTCTATAAACATTGTTTAACAATGAATTTCACACTATATGACCGTGAGAGACGTATTTGTTTATACTAAAAATCAAAATATCTATGAGCTTTCTGTGTAGGTGGTACAAACACTTTTAGCAGTAAGAAATAAAAATGCCAAAATAATTCATAAACTTGAAAGCTTTTCTTAATAACAAGTTTTAAAATGATGAGACGAGAAAATTCGCGTCTTTCTTTTTCCTTGTATTTTCTATAAATGCATAATATAAAAGCAAAAAGAACATTTATTTACGAAAATAAAGCTTTGAATTAAAAAAAAGAATGTAACAGGTACAAGATCATGAATGTTAAGAATGCCATTATTATAATTAAAGAGAATTTTCTTTACGACGCATAAATAATTCATTTCGGCATATTTTGAAAGGAAAATGTTAGAAAAAAGAAAAATGATGTCTAGTAAACAGTACTTTTTGAGCTATCTTAAGTTTGGGGCCATTAGGGCAAATATTTATCAGGCTTAGTTTTTTATAACCCTGTATCTCTTCAAGGACCATTTGTACCCATAATTTATTAAATTATTTTTTACTATTCATCATAATCCTTATAAACAGCACAAATCAGCTTACATTCCCACTGCTGGGAGGCTGTCTTAAAAGGGAATAGCCGTGGAAGGCTATTAGAGCAAAAGTACAAAGCATTTTGCCAATACTTTTATTGTGCGCACAGTACAGTTAAGGAGTGGCATTCCCTGCCCGGCGTTTTCATCAAGTCAAGAGTCAATAGGTAACTTCTAGGCAACCGTGCTTCACTGTCGACCACATTTTTGCCTTCATTTACGCGAGATAGTGGTCAAACGCGAACCAATCATATATATTAAAACTAGCTGTTGCCAGCGGCTTCACCCGCTACAACTCTAAAATTATCCCACGGGAACATAAAATCGGGATAAAAATAATCCTGTGTTAATCCGGGTTATAAACTATCTGTATACCAAATTTTAGCCAAATACGTTCAGTAGTTTTTGCCTGAAAGAGTAACAAACAATCATCCACACATACAAACTTTCACGTTTATAATATTAGTAGGATCAACTGCTGTTCGTTAGTCTCGCTAAAACTCGAGAACGGCTGGACCGGTTTGGCTGATTTTGGTTTTGAATTATTTTAGGAAGTCCTGGGAAAAACGATGGGGCATTTTTAATGAATAATAGTCTGACAAAAAGTCAGACAGACAGAGGACTCATTTGATGACTTCGCTATATCAAAAATAAAAGTTACGTAACTAAAAAAAATAATCCCCGCCTCTGCATAACCTTTTTAGGTAAAAGCCTAATGTTGATACTGAAAGGGTAAACCAATTATAATCCGAAAAGGATTGAACAAACTATTCTTGAAATATGCTTCGTCTGCAACTTTTGTCATCAAAACTTTGCCCGCCCTTATCCTGATCATACTGTGCTATAAATAAATATGAAACTCATTTCAGTATTTTTATCATCCTTTCATTTCCGGCCCCGTGGGTTTGCGGACGGCGAGTAGGTAATAGGTATCTTGCCGTCAAGGACCAAGCGTTGGCCATGTTTGTGGAAACTCGAACAAAGCGTCTGTTCAAGTTGACTGGCCTGTTGGTCTAGTGGTTAGTGGCCCTTACTGGTATGCCGGGGGTCGTGGGTTCGATTCTCACTCAGGACAAATGTTTGTGTGATGAGCATTATCATTTTTTTTCTGTGTCTGGGTGTAATTTATCTATAGGTATGTTTTTACAAATATATAAGTATGTTTATCAGTTGTCTAGTACCCATAACACAAGCTATGCTTAGCTTCTAGTCCTAGATGGCGTTGTGTGATAGTTGTGGAATATTATTATTAAGTTTTTTTGCCATACCTATTATTGGAATCAAATATAACAGCTCTTAATTTAGGACCCATCTATATTAGTAGACTTCCCCCCGGACGTATCCGAGAGGGAACTCCATTCCAGGCGCACGTGGAGGTTTCCTGTCTTAGCACCCCGTTACTAGAGCCTTAGATCAAAATATTGCCCATTTATTCAATTTCACCCTGTAGAATGTCAACAACGTGATTATAGTTCCTTCTAAAACATTTAACAAAAACATAACCATCTATTCTTTTATATGTAAACAATAAGAAAGAAAAACGGCAACGTTATCAAAATTCCTAGAAGCACATTCAGGAAGTGTGTCTCCTGAAAAATCTCATTTTTACGACTACGTATCTACAGTTTGTGGCTGACAGAACTATTTTTATTGCGATGGCAGTTGACGCAACGGTTTTATGTGCGACTCATGCCGTTCAAAGGTTATTGTATTTACGACTTCAAAGAACGGTTCTAGGTTGGCTTTGAAATTATGATTTTTCACAATTATGTTTTGTTAGAGCACTTCTTTCGTTCCTATGTATTTCTTGCTGATATACGCAACCGAACATGGGCGACCGAACTTATGCCACTGAGTTTACGCGACCGACTCTACGCATCCGACTTTACGCGACCGAATCTACGCGGCTGACTTTACGCGACCGACAACTGCGTTTTGGGAATTCAGAGAACTTATGACAAACAAAAACAACAACATGACTTTTCCGTTTATTGAATGGAAAATAAAAAAACGCCTGTAGTGTTCGATTGAGGAAACAATCTTTTTTTCATTAAATTAAGGTCAAAGTTCTCGTTTACTTTACGTCACAATTAAAAGCGTAAAAAGTCAAACGGGCCACAGACCATAAACTACCAATGTAACTACTCACGACTGGTCTAAGTGGTGAGCGTTGCGGCGGGCAGCGCAAATCAAGGCATTTAGGCTGCGGTTTGACTGTAGCGAAGTGGAGACGAGCTACGCCGCGATTCATCAAATACATGGCTTGGATACAAATGTGTGACGTGGACTGCCAAATCAACCACAGCTTCCTTACCCACTTTTTAAGTACGCGAATTAGCAACTGGCGGTACCTCGTGTCGTGTCTTGAACATTTGCCTTTTTGATCTCGCCGCTCCGCGCTAAATTACCACTCACAGTGGTAGGGGGTTGTTGTAAGTTCGCTACAAAAATTATTCCCCACGAAAAAAAGTTTTGATCCTGTTCTCCTTGTACTTTCTGTTCAGATTCCACATTGTGTCCTCGTTTTCAGTAGTTTTGTGCTGGATTTTATTATTATTAATTGGTCTGCTATCCGTGCGGAATAAAGTTATGGGGTGAATTTACAATAATCAGAAATAAAAATAACAAAACCTTTGCCTAAATTATCATACTTTTTTGTGGGCAATTATTTTTTGGCGAACTTACAACAACTCGCGGAAAGGTCGTAAGATCAGTCTGCGACAACTTCTTTTTATCAATATTCAGTTAACACAGTTTTTCTTAAATATTATGTAAAAAGTATTTCTTCAAAGGGCGCTGTTTATGTAAAATAAGACATTCAATTTGAATATCGAGTAGATTTTAAATAAACAGGTGAAGAATCTTTACTTTATGGCTCCCTAGATCGTGGAGCAACAAATTCGAGTAAGAAAAACAGACTTAAGAAGATTTTTTGTGAAGCCAACGCAATTTCAACCCGGGTTGTATTGTTTCTTATTAAAATCCGGGCAGTCTGAGTGTCAGACTTGACTGACTAAAATCTACGGTATCCTTCGGTAGCCTTTTGGGTACGGAAGTCGCGGTGTACGTATGTCCCACAACCCCGGCAAGGCTATGGCCCTCTATAGATTTATTTATCTATCTATATTCTATGAGCTTCTGTACACTGTTCCGCCACCACGCCTTTATTTTATGTATACCTTTGCGATCGCGCCGACACCGCTTCACCTGCGAATTCTATAACGTTTGATTTGTCGGCGGCGGCTGTCGGTTGTTTTGCATCTTGCGAGTATTACATACACAAAAAATCTTTTTCAATTCAAACCTGTAGTTCCTGAGATTCGCGCGTTCAACCAAATCAACAAACAAACTCTATAACTTCATAATCTTGGCATAGATAACTCTTCAAAAAAGTACAAAAAAGGGAACTCATCTCCGCAATTCCACACATACGGCTAATAATAAGCTGAAACAGACAAAAGCGCAGCCAGCGCTTTGCAGCGCTGCCGATTAAAAATGACGCTTTTTGCTCGAAAGGCCTTAATTGAGGCCAGTTGGCTTCGAGCCAGGCCATTCAAGTTTGGAACCGACTGCTGTCGAATTTATTGTATCAGCTCCGGGCGGATAATATTTTTAGTTACGATACTGTTTTAGGGCTAATTGAAAATAGATCAGTCTTTTTGGATAAATGTGGAAAAAATATGAATTTCGTGCATTGGTTATGGGAAGTAAGAGAGAATTTTTTACTCATGAACTTATCTTTATGACTAAGTGCTTATGTATCGTCGCCGCACCGCCACTGCTCCGCCACCGCGCCATTTTGATTACTGTCTTCAACAGTCTGACAACTAGTCTTACCATACTGGGTTCCGATTACTTCCGATACGCAGTCGCTCCATTTAAAATATAACATTCACCTGCATCTGGTTCGACTAGAAGCCGACCCCAATATAGTTGGGGAAAGGCTAGGCAGATGGTGGTGATTTAATTTAAAAACAATATTTATACAATACCTACCATCGTTATCGCACAGGAAACACCCAACCAGCCACAGTCGGCCCCAACATAGTTGGGAAAAGGCTAGGCAGATGATGGTGATTTAATTTAAAAACCAATATTTATACAATACCTACCATCGTTATCGCACAGAAAAAACCATACCAGCCACAGTAATACCAACAGAAAAATTCCATCATCGGCAAGCGGTTAATGTCAACAGTCGTTCAATAAATATATTGATGGCAGTCGTTAGGTTTCAGCCAATTTGTGGCGACGCCTCGCGTCTGGCTGGGCGGTGGTTCATTGGAAAATATCATGCATATTGTGATTCTGGGTATTGATAGAGATGTAATTTTGTGAAAATATAGAATCATGTCTTAGTCTTAGTTACTTTGCAGAAATCCATGAAATTAAGTATTACGAAAAAATATCACATTAAAACTGTGTTTACAGAGCAACGCATCGTTTAATTCATTGTCAATAAGGATCCAACATTATGAACGAACATTAACGTTACTGTGAAAGGCCGAAGTACGGTAAATCTTAAAAATTCCCAGTAAATACTAAAAATCCTAACCTTCACTTGGTAAATCTTAGGGTTAACATTAAAAGCACGGTAAATGTTGAAAAAAATCATGACGTGGTTCAGATAGATGGATCCCCGCTACGGGGTTCCTATTTCCGTGTGCAAAGTTTAAAGGCACCTAACCAAACCGAACCTCGGGGTGCCCCAAGAGTTGTTGGTGCCTTTGAAAGTAGACGTCTGTGGCACCCCGAAGTTCGGTTTGGTTAGGTTCCTTTAAACCTTGTACACGGAAACCTTCTCTACTTCAACCACGTCCATTTAATTGAAATAAATGATTACGAATTCCTTATAGATTTTATCCCTTAAACCAACATTTACCAACCATCATTGGTAAATCTGAGCATTTCTCAAACTCTGCTGGTAAAAGCCCGAAATAATTTCTCTTTTAAAATTCGGACATTTACCAACTCATGCTTCATGCATCTTAGGCTTTACTGGGAATTCTAATATTTACCGTACGTCGGCCTTTTACAGTAACATGTACGTACATACATACATATTTTGTTTTTTAGTAGTGGCGAACTCTATCTGAATTGTTCGGTTGTTTTTGTGTATCACAGTAACAAAGTGTACCTATACAGAGTGTTTCTTTTAAATGGGCCAAAAGGGAGAAAACCTTATCCATAAGAGATACGGGAAAACTTTCTTAGGAAACTTTAGCTCTTTTTTGATGTTGACAATTTTGGCGTTTTTACTTTTTTGGTCAAGTGCGAGTTGTCCACAAAAATGAGTGAAATAGGCCAAATTTTTTTTTAACGCCTATCGACTCTGTTTCATGTAAGGATCATTTCATTGTATCGGAAGAAAAAAATCGGGACGGCAGAAGTTGGTCAAATTTAGCAAAATATTTTTTCATACAAATTATATGGACGAAAAAATTACCAATTTTTTTTATGATGTGTTTTGACATAGTGTCATGTAGGGATCATTTCATTGTATGGGAAGGAAAATGTCAGGGCAACAGAAGTGGGTCAAATCTAATGATAAACTGAGTACTACTAATACGTTTTTATGCTGTAAGAAGAAACATTATTGCACTTTTGACTAACTTCCATTGTCCAGACATTTTCCTTCACGTACAATGAAATGATCCTTACGTGACACTAAGTAGAAAAACATCGTAAAAAAAATTGGTATTTTTTTCGTTCACACAATTTGTATGAAAAAAATATTTGCTAAATTTGACCAACTTCCGCCGTCCCGTTTTTTTTTCTTCCGATACAATGAAATGATCCTTACATGAAACAGAGTCGAAAGGCTAAAAAAAAAATTTGGCCTATTTCACTCATTTTTGTGGACAACTCGCACTTGACCAAAAAAGTAAAAACGCCAAAATTGTCAGCATCAAAAAAGAGCTAAAGGTTCCTAAGAAAGTTTTCCCGTATCTCTTATGGATAAGGTTTTCTCCCTTTTGGCCCATTTAAAAGAAACACACTGTATAGTTTTTGTTAAAAAATAGGATTTAAGGCCAGGAGAAGAAATTTCTCGAAAGAAAAGTATAAAGTCTTAATAATTGTAACTTGTAACAGAATTAAAAAAAAAACATGAAAAGTCACATCAATTAAAGCCAGGATTTCTCAGAAAAGTAATTAAAATAAATGGTAAAAGGAAAAATCTAACCTTTAAATTCATTTGAAAGAGACTGAAGCAAGCAAGTTAGTTTCTAAGGAACCTCTTTTATGTTTTATTTTTTTCAGGAAAAGTCATTTAGAAAAGTTTCAAAAAGTGAAAATCCAGAAGGCTTAACAAGAAGGTTTAGATAGATGGCCTCAATGAGAGTAATAGCGGTTCAAAGTTAACGGAATCAACATACAAGTTATAGGACGTGAGTTCGAATTCAACCGCGCATTCCATTGTGTCCCACGGACCGGAAGACGCAGCGTAGGTAGGCCTCCCACTAGGTGGACCGACGACATCGTGAGAGTCGCGGGCAAACGATGGATGCAAGTGGCCAATTGTCGTTCGGCGTGGCGGTCTAAGGGGGAGGCCTATGTTCAGCAGTGGACGTCTTCCGGCTGATGATGATGATGATGATTACATTGCGTCATTTCTCATCACCACAGCTCTTAAAACGGTGAAGCAAAATAGATCCTTTCATAGCCTTTTACGTTCCAGGGTAACGATTACCTGATAAGGCAGTCCCGCGACCCCGAAAGGCTCTCTAAAGGGGTCAGATTGCTGACAGCTTTTTGAGGTGTGGCTGGAACACGACGCGCAATTAACCCCAGCATGGTTCATGATCTGACGGCGAGTCACGTATTGCTCACCGCCTGCATGCCGCAGGTACTTGTGACAAAGGGACTGGGAACTACAGCACGCGTAGCATGGCGATTCTATGTTTATTCTACCAAGAAAAGACAAAGTTATTTCATCGTTATTTCTACACAAGTCGTCCGGTTTTTTTGCACAAATGTGACACCATTCGTACACTATTGAAGAAAAGAACGTTTTTTTTCCATATTGTTTTACAGTACCATGCTTAAAACAATAAAAATATTTCTACGTTCTGTCATTTTGTCTATTCTTCCGTCGACAAAACCCCTTTCTACGGTGCCATGCTACGCCTGCTGTTAATTTTCAAGTATGTGTGTGTGTGTGTGTGTTTGAGCTATATATAAAACAAAATCGTTCATTGGCCTTTTATCACTAGAAAGCTACAAAAATCCAAGCACCCATTTTCTTTACATACTGTAGCACATTTCATCCGTAGAAAGGCATAAAATTCTCCGTTTATATTGGCGCCAGTGACGTTTCAAATGCAGGAATACCTCGCCACAAAACAGAGTAAGAACAGAAGGTCAAATACTTGCGGCAATTTCAAAACTCATCGTCGTCATCTACTCTTAGTCCAGTGTATTTGGATTGGTCGTGGGACTAACGAATTACCGTGACCGCGGCACGTAAAGGGCTATTGAAGGACACCGTGGATTTTAGTCAGTACAAGTCTGTCAGTCCCTCCTTCCCTGCCCTGGGTGTGAGGGCTCATTTGATGATAGTAACACGCTAAAAAAAGTGCATGTTGTTTTCCATTACCCTATTTTCTATTATTATTTTCGTTTTCTTCTACCTTATTTCTCTATTTGTTGCCATTACATCAGTTACCTTTCTTGACATCCGTTTCCCAGATATAATCATACTTCGCATAGTTATGACCACCTACACCTACTTACCTGTACATTTATCATCTATCGTATCTTTATATTTCCTTTACTCTTATATCCATCCATCCATGTTTCTTCTTAAAATCAACAGCAATAGCCACGAGTCTTTGATTGCAATAAGTCCTTCCCCAATTTCATGAGAATTTATTGTAACTGTTAGACCTTGTTCTAATTTTTGAGGCTTTAATGATAAGGTTTTGCGTTACGCACCATCGTTAGTATCCTCACGTCCGCCATTTGCAATTTCCTTTCACTTGGCCTTTTTGTCGTCCTTCTGTACTAAACTGTTTTGTGAAAACACTTTTCTCGCATCGATAGAGGCCACAGAATAAATACGTAGCCGTGAGATATTGCTCTTTTATTGCACAAAGTTTACTGGGTTAGGGGCGAGACGTACTGACGCGGCGTTTCGTCGCGATTAAGGGCAGCGGTTACTTTTATGATTATTTTAATGTAGGATAGTGATTTGAATGCACACATTTAAAGATACATAAACACACGCTTTTTTCCTCACGTGGTTTAGGCGGAAATGTTTGTTCAACTCACTACCTTAGGCGTGTTCTCTTTTATACGTCACTCTTCATTTGTCTGAGAGACTCACAACGACAATGGTATTCTCTAAGGCCTAGTGTGCAGCGTCGAAACTGTAGTTTGTCTGTATCTATTGGAGATTGGTCGTGGTTTCTACGCTGCGGCAGCTGCTTTTTACGACCTCTTTAAAGTTGTTCACACGCGCTTATGAGGGCGAACCCTAAATTAGTTCCTGCTTTGGAAACTAAACAAAATCTAAAAGCAATTTTAAAAGTGAAAATATTATGGCAAATAATACAGTTATGCCAAGATAGTTCCCGGCACTTTTAATTATGACTTAAATTACTTTTTAGAGTTTTCATACGTCCGAACTCCACACTTGGAATTGTTTCTGTATCGTGTGTGCGTTTATAAAAATTTTAACTGATTTACCTACACAGACAGGCAGACCCTTAAAAAGAGAAAGAAAGAAAGAAAAGAGATTTATTGACACATAGGACAGAACAAACAAAATTACATGAGTAAAAACAAAAAATATATAAAAGAAAAAAAATACAAAAGGTAAAACCAAACAAAAAAAAAAAGCAATTTAGTCCTGTGCGAGGCCAAAAGGCTTCTACCTCAGCATAATCTGCGACATTTCTCATTAGTCTTATTACACGTGGGTTTGTTTATTACAACCATTTTACTGCAAATCTACTGGGTACCTACACGAAAAAAAAATTTAATGATCAAAATACAGACGTCTAATTTTGAAAAAGGCGGTCGCTTTGTTGTTGAAATGTATAGGGGAAAGAATATGACAATAATAAAGTTTTTTAAATAAATAAATTATGATACTCATAGGTATCTATTTGCAATATTAAAATTAAAGAAAAGAAACTGAAAAAACTGTAAAAATGACATAAAAACTCACTCACAACGCTGTCAGCTGGTATTATGCCCGAAAGACTGGCAGCAAATATGGCCGGCCACCTGTTTAGTACTGCTCGTATAATTGTATAATGATGTATAATAATATTCATCATACAAAACCCCCTCTACGCGAATTCGCTTGTTTTATCTATGGTATGAAGAATCACTTTCGTATGGAATGGGAATTTTCCCAATATCGCGTATTTTTCCCATTTGATACGCGCGTCACGTCCGATTGCATCCACGGCACGTACAGAGCTTCTGATTTTTATTACAAAGCTTATTATGTGGACTTCAGATGTGTTGGTCAAAAGAGAAATGCTATTTATATGATGGAAAATGTGTTGTTTGTTTACCTTTTTGATCTTTATTATTATATCCAACGTAAACTATGTATCTTTGTTACTTTATGGCATTATATTGACAAAAGGCGAGGGCCGATTTTGATGATGATTCGCACGGTAATCGGTTTCTCTGTCTTGTGAATGTCACATAACGGTAATTAAATAAAAAAAAGAATTTATGTTTTTGACAGGTAATTGTTTCAGATCTGGCTGTTTGTGAGTTTAAATGTTTATAAACACATCCAGGAGAAATTCTTAATGTAGGGCAAAGTGGGCAAAGTTTATATTAAAGAAAAAAAAATGTAAATAAGTGCAGACCATATTTAGCAGTCACTATTCCCCATTGCTGTTATATTTCTAATTGATTTCCTAAGAGAATTCTAAGATTAAAAGATTCCAATTCTTAGAACCTTTCAGTTTTTAGTGCGCAGTTAGTTTTATCTTTTCAATGGTAGCTTTACGACTTTACAGGCGTTCACAATGGTTTAGTTATAAACGTAGTATATTGATAATCAGGTCAACGAACAGAAAGTCAGTTAGTCAGTAGCACGGAAAAAATGCGAGGCTGATATTCGGAAACTTATATCAAATAAAAATATTGTTCGTTCGATTGTC